>PVJX010005510.1:0-84924 GCA_004027295.1 Dolichotis patagonum | reverse complement strand
GGACCCTCGGTCACCTGAGGACAGCAGGGAGGGTGGAGGACAAGGTCTGCAGAGGACAGGGACCCTCGGTCACCTGGGGACAGCAGGGAGGGTGGAGGACAAGGTCTGCGGAGAACAGGGACCCTTGGTCACCTGAGGACAGCAGGGAGGGTGGAGGATGCCCAGGCAAAGGAAAGAGCTCTTGGAGAACCTCAGTGCAAAGCCCTTTAGAACATTAAGGGATTTTCTCAAGTCCAAGTCAGGCTGGAATTTTCCGAAGGGACTGAGTAGGCAGAAAGGGGAGAGGAAGGTACAAAGCTGGAACACTTTCAGCACCACACAGATAGTATAGATAGACGTCTGCATCCCTGCTACCCAAGACAATCACAGGATAGAGGCCAACCCTGGGAACTCAGACTGCATCAAAACAAAACAAAACAAAACAACCAAAAAGGAACAGGAAAAACAAAACTGAATATGCATGCACACTTTCCTAAATCTCACACTCAAGTAAATGTAATTATATGAGTGAAGAGCTGGAGTCTTAGGAGAAAGATGGAAACTCTAAAGCAGAATCAGACATAAAGTCTAGAACTAAAAATGAGAAATAGTGGCTAAGATCAGCGGTCTTCCAAGCAGATCAACATATCCTGCCCAGAATGAAGAGAAAGATAAACATAAACATAAAAGAACACAAAGACTTTAAAACTTAAAATCTAATCCTAGCACTCAGGAGGCTGAGGCAAGAGGATCACTGCAAGTTCAAGACCAGCCCAGGCTACAAAGTGAGCTCAAGGCTAGACTAAATTCCATAGTGAGATCCTGTCAATAAATAAATAACTAAATAAAAATCTAATACAACACCATCAACTTACAAATCTAAGAAGCTCTCTAACCCTAAAGAGGAGAAAGAAGAAACACCAAGCAGGCAGGGCAGAGTCAAGCTTCTGAAAGCCAAAGCAGAGTGAACCCAGCCAGAAGACATGACCAGGGAGCTGGGTCGGCCAGGTCCTGCTGGCATCAAGGCAACCCTTGGGGATGGGTGAGTGAGACTGTCATCCAACAGCCTCAGAGAAAAAGGACAGTGAGAACAGCATCAGACACAGGCAGGCTCGGGGGCTCGCTGCCAGAGGACGTGTGGTGCACACACTGCAGGATGGCACGTGGCGGGGGTCTCAGGGCCACTGGCCACACCAGGATGCGCCAGGCAGGGAGTGCTGCTTACACCTCTCTTCTGAAAGAAAAAATGACAGGGACCACACGCACCCATAGCCAATGTCAACAGCGAGCCAGGCACAGAGGACCAGCGCTGGTGGGCGGGGTGTATGCACCATACTCACGTATCGCTGGCACAGACTCGGAAGCAGCTCATCAGCAACTCTGCGGCTTTCTCCAACATATCCCCAACTTTGCTTTTTCCTTTCTTCACCAACTGCTGATCAGCCTAATGGGACATAAAAATATTTCCTTCATAAATGGGTGAAAATGGGTAGAGGCTGGGAATTTAGCTCAGCGGCACAAGCGCCTGCCTTGCAAGCGCACAGTCATGAGTTTGACCCCGGTACCAAAAAAAAAAAGAAAATAAAGAAAAAGAAAGAAAAAAAAAGAAAGAAAGAAAGAAAGAAAGAAAGAAAGGAAGGAAGGAAGGAAGGAAGGAAGGAAGGAAGGAAGGAAGGAAGAAAGAAAGAAAGAAAGAAAGAAAGAAAGAAAGAAAGAAAGAAAGAAAATGGGTAAAACTAAGTGTCAGCACCCCGGAAGGTTTTGGTGACCTTGTCTAGTGAACATTCCTTGACACCAGGGAAGCACATGCGTCACTCCTGCTTGTCCATCGCCACCGAGTGCTGCCTGCACATTGCACCACCGGGCAGCTTCCTTGCCACCACTGTCTCGCTCCCTCTCTCTCTCTGAGAGCTGTGGCAATCACAGCTCTTAAAAGAAAGTCTGGAATCTACCAGTCATTACTAAGCATGACTATTCTATTTTTTTGGATTATTCTGGTTAAGGGATGAACCTGTCTTCTCTGAGCACTGCTCTTGCCACAGCCCGTGTGGTGACAGCCATTTTCAAGAAAACCCTGGACCACTGTCCTGATGTCTGTACCCACAGGGCAGGTGTGGTGTGGGGGCCTCAGGCTGTACCCCATCTCATCATTGTTGGCACAGATGCCTGTGCCCTCAATCCTGTGATTTATAAACTGCCTAGCTCATGGTATTTTGTGACAGCGGCCTACATGAAGGGACCAGGGATGACACAAGGCCATGCACAGGTAAAAGAGACACTCAATGTGCAGGACACACCTACAGATTTTAATGCCATGGTAGAAAAGGTTCATTGCTATGGTTCAGAGGCCACACAGTCACTTTTAGAAACTGCCTTTTGGAGTTTTGGTATCATTTTAAAAGTGCCATCTATGATGATCTGAAAAGGCGACTGAAATACTCCTTCCTGACTGGCTGGAAGTACAGGTGTGTGCTGCCACCCCTGGTCTGACAGTCCCTTTAAAGTCCTCAGCAGATAACTCATCCCAGAACCTGAGTCTGTAAAACATCTTTTCTCATTCAAAACTTAGCAGATGAGATTCCCCGGTTGTGTGCTCTGGCTGTCGCCAACAGTCTCTGCCGACCCAGTTCTTGGGGAGCGGAGCCCGCACTTCTTAGCCCCTTCCTTTGCCAACAGGGCCCACGGCACAGCACCAGCATGAGGCAGGCACTGTTGGGAGCGTGGAACCCCTCCTGGACTCCTGGAGTTCTTCGCCTCAGCGCAGGGGCATCTCCAGATCTGGGGCTTCCCCAGTACCCTGTCCTCGGAGACAGGACCACAGGAAAGCCACTGCTCCTGCAAGTCCCACACCTCTGTTCCCATCAAGTGGGCTTCGCACCAGAGCACAGAAGCAAACGGAGAGTCTGTGTACTCCCTCAGGTGCGGATTTGGAAATCACCCATCATTTTTAAAGCTGTAAGGGATCCAAGACCAAAGAGGGAGACTGCAGCTCCACACCTGGTTCACACTGACCCCAAGGGAAAGTCACCCCCATAAAATCCAGGGCCTTTTCCTTTCCTGCAACTGCAGCTTTAGCTGCTTCCCAAGTCTGCCTCAAGCTCTAGTTCGTCGGGAGAGGGGAAGGCTACACCTGACCAGTGAGAGAATGGCTCCACCCTTCACACACTCCCGTACAGGCCACAGGCGGTGACCTGGCTGCAGAACCTCTGCCTCCACCTCCGCAGGGTGAAAATCTGAGCAAAGCTGTCGGCATCAACCCAAAAGAAGCAATCAGCCAAGCCACCTCCCATGCCAGATACAACCCAGGTTCCACTCATTCTTGGAAACTTTGGGAAAGAAAAACAAATTGAAGCAGCAGCCACCAAGTTTCAGTCTTAAAACAACACACGAGGAGATTAAACTTACATTATTGGCAAACACTCGAAGGTCCAAGGCTACCGCGTACATGACCGGGAGAGCCCTGTGGAGCAAAGAGAACATAACGATGAGGCCATGTGCACAGGACCCTGTGTGGATATGGCAGAGGCCCACCACCAGGCTGTACTCCCGGTGGGCACACCACATCAGAGGGCACGTGTCTGTCCACTCCTCACCCTCACCCTCCTCACATCAGAGGGCACCCTATCCACTCCTCTATAGTGGGGCCAGGGTGGGCTGCAGCCAGGCTCCCTGACCAACTTCAAGGCTGGACCCTACTGCCAGCTCCACACATGACCCTGACCCCATACGGACACTGCAAGGGGTCTGGGGGGCTCCCAAGACACTGCTCCTCCCTTTTGTACCCCACCACCCACAAGTAGCCCCATTTAGAATCATGCGGTTATAAGGATGCTCATCCGGAACCAGAGCATGTAACATGCACCACGCATAAAGCGGCCTGTGTATCCATGGACAACACTAGATTTCTGGGTGTGCATAAGCTGCCCCTTCACGCAGCAAGGGAAATGGCTGGACTGTCTGTAAAAGGCTTTCAGCCATTTAGCATGAACAGAACTTAAATGCTAACAGATCGCTAGTAAATTCTAAATCCTAAAAATAAAAGCAAAAGCTGGGCACAGTGGCACATGCCTGTAATCACAGTACTCAGGAGGCTGAGGCATGAGGATTGCAGTGAATCTGAAGCCAGCCTAGGCTACATAGTAAGTTCAAGGCCAGCCTGAACTATATAGCAAGACTCTGTCTCAGAAAAAAAATTTTTTTAAACTTAAAAAAACACAAAATACTTTGTCAAAGAATTTAAGATAACCCAACAATTACTCATACTATCTCAAATGATCTGTAGTCTACCTTTCTCATCCAAGGTTTAAAATAAAAGTAAGCTTAAAACTGGCAACTGAAGAAAAAATAGTTTTTAATCAGTACCTGAGGGCATGATAATGCTAAAATAAAAGTATTTAATCAGAAATACTTTAAGTAACCTGGCTAATCTGCCACTTAAATTTACAGACTACTGTAATTCTATTACCCGTATTAGTATTATCACATGCAAACACATTTTGATATTAAACATCCATGGAAAAAACATACTACATCTTTAAAACAAAGCTCCGCTTTTAAAAAGATGCCATTTAGCTGGGCATGGTGGTGCACACCTGTAGTCCCAGCACCAGGGAGGCTGAGGCAGGAAGATCGCTGTGAGTTTGAGGCCAGCCTGGACTACAAAGTGCGTTTAAGGCTGGCTGGAACTGCATAGTGAGACCCTGTCCCAAAAAGACAAAAAAAAAAAAACCAAAAAAAACAAAAAAACCAAAACCATCAAAAAATGCCATCTGTTAATTCCCAGCTGCTTCCACGCACACTCACCAGTTTTCCTCTTTGTGGGCCTGGAATGCCCGCAGGAACGACGTGTGGTGTTAAGGAAGGCAAGAGACAGGACTTGGGAGCAGCGGATGGGGGCCCTGGGTCACCACAGGCGGCTGTGCTTCCAGATGAGCAGCAGTGAGTCCCCACTATAGAAACCTGCGCGCCATTAGGTCCATGTAAGCTGACTGCTGCATATTTATTTCCCAGGTAATCTCTCCAAAGTGAGGCTTTCTTACCAGATATTTAAACCTGTTTGGTCTCTCTGAACTCAAATGTTCACAATTATGTAAGTGCCTCAGAATCTGTGGTATAAAGTTTATTTTACCAACTCTAGAGTTCTTAGATTCCAATGAGATTTGCCCGGTAATTCACTCTCTTCTGGGTGTATTTCAACAATAGTCTTATAAAAGGGAACTGAGATAGTGATGCCTACTGATACTTACAGCACTCGTTAACAAGGGTCTGAGACCTCACCTGTCACTTGTCCCCTCTAGGGGTAAGACAGTGGCTTCCAAGGTCATCAGCAGCCCCGTGTAATGAGCACACTTGCTCCACCCACCCTCGTCCATGATGCCTGGACTTCAGACACTTTACCCCAGGACAAATCAGACCTAATGCTTTAAGGATAGTCGACTGTGAGTGTCCTCTGCAGAGCAACATGGAAACCACCTTCTCAGCCAGGGGTGTCCCCGCTGTGTAGTAACCGGATGCATCTGAAGATCCACGCGATGTCAGTTGCCCAACGAAACAGTTCATGAGTCTCCCTTTCAGAATATTTCAGTTCTTCTAACTGCAGGTTTAAACAACTGGCCCAATGTTTCAAGGTCTGGAACCCCAGTACACACTGTGCCTGTCACCCACTGCACAGCCCCACATGTGACAAAGGATATTGCACTATCACTGTCTGGCACTTGTACGCCTCTATGAAGTCATGGTTCCCTACTGCGTAGGTGCACCTGGAAAACAGACATCACTGCCAGTGACACTGGCATCAGAAAGAAAACCCAGATGGCAGCCACGTCAGTCACACAGCTTGGCTCTGCACAGCAGCCCAGCTCTCCTTGGGGCTGCGGGGGAAGCTGGCCCTCTGCTGGGGAGGCAGTGAAAGGCCTGGTTGGGGAAGGATGCCCATGACTCTGGGGCCGACACAGGCAGGTGTGTAATGAATCCTACTCGGTGTGTTGAAGCCCCAGCCAGAGCCTCGAGGGAGCCATCCAGCAGGGTTAAGCACCTTGGTCAGGTGCACAGCACAGCCCTAGTGCTATACCAGGGGCCAGCCTGAGTGCCCCCAAGCAGCTAGAGCCAGTCAGGCCCCTGCCTAATGTGACCCCCACACAGGCTGCACAGTTAGGTGATCACAGGGTGCTTACACCCAAGGGACAGAGGACACCAGGTTTCCCAGAGACCTCACGGGGCCGTGGGCCTTCTCTGCTCATGTCCACCTGAGCCCACACCTATCCTGCTCCTCAATGCAATAGGCACTCGAGCCAAAGGACAGCCAGACCACAGGCCTCAGGACATAGCCCATGGTAAGAGCATCAGACACGGAGTGAAAAGCAGTCACTGTTCAGGGGACACAGCTCAGCAGGAGCCACACTCAGGGTTTAATCCCTAGCAGCAGGGGTTAAAAAAAACCCCAAAACACAGTGTTTTTTTGTGGCTACTTTGCTTTGTTCAACTCATTTCTTTCTCAGCAAAGCAAACAAGTTAAAAAAACTAATACACTTAGTTACGGTGATGCATGCCTGTAACCCCAGCTATTCAGCAGGGGAAGGTGGGAGGAATGCGGTTTGAGGCCAGCCTGAGCAACTTAGTAAAACCCTGTGTTAAAAAAGGGCTGGGGATGGAGCTCAACCATACAGCACTTGCCTCCCACATGTGAGACCCTAGGTCTGGGCCCTAGTGCAAACAAGTGCATAACAAACACACTGCATTTCCTGAGCGGGGCAAGCGCTCAGCCAAGCTCCACACGTGTGACAAGGACCAATGTTGGGTCTGCATGATCTACACCAGTGCCTCTCTATAGCAGGACACCATAGCCACGTAGGCTTTCTCTCTGCCAAGTCAGATCACAATGCACTTTCCTAGTTTTTCAGAGTCAGTTATTCCCACTTCTAACATGAGATGCTAGAGGATGAAACCCCCCGTTCAGCTCAGTCATTTTCAGGTGGGCCCCGCCCATGTGTTACCTCAAATGAGCTGCAAACATTTCATCATAAGGAGGTTCCAAAACTTGCTGACATTTCTCTTCTGGAGAAGCCATCTAATTAATAAGAAAAAGGGTGAAATAAAAGTAATGGGTACAGAAAAAATGCAATGTGTACCAAGTTAGACAAACATTGAAAATTCACAGTTTACCCGGGCATGGTGGTACACATCTATAAGCCCACCATCCTGGGAAGTTGAGGCCAGAGACGTGCAAGTTCAAACCCAGGCTGGCCAGTTCAGTGACTCAGCTAATACCCTGTGTCAAAAAATAAGGGAGAGCTAGGGATTGTAGCTCAGTACACTGGTTCTGGGATCAAGGGTTCGATCTGTCATATCAGAAAACAAAGAACAAAAACTTCATAATTTACAGTACTACTTTAAAATTCAGTGCTTATAAAAAACTCATGACTTCAACAATACTTATCAATATTTCAAGGAAATAAGAAGCCCAGGGATACAATTCAGTTTTATCTACCACAGTCCAACAAACATTGTATCGCCTTTCATGTATATTTTAATATGTAGGAGCCAATCAAGAAATCTTTATTAAACAGTTTCTGAGGGGGTGATAAGTAAGCACAGTACCTTCCATGATTAGGGACACTGTCTTAGGAGTGAGCACACCAGCACTTTCTGGAGGGGCACTGTGTACCAGCTGGTAGGTGACATGAATTCTAAGGTTGTCTCCCAATAGCTACATGTTAGGTACCTTCAGCACCACAGTGCAGTGATGGTTAATTTTTGTCTCTACCTCCCCACCAGGGTGTGTCTTTAAGAAATGGATTGCATACCACTTCTAGGCTGTCTGAAGGGGTGCTTCCAGCAGGCGTGGGTGGGCATGGGCCCTGCGAGGGGCCTGAACGGTGCCCCTTCAGCTCCTGACCACCCACCTGAACTGGGACACCATCTCACATTCCTGGCCCTCAGACTGGGTTCTATGTCACCAGCCCCTGGTTCTCCAGACTCAGGGTGAGCCATGCTGTGGGCTCTCCTGGGCCCTCAGCATGGAGATGGCAAATTCTCACCTCTATAACTATGCAATCCAATTCTTTGTGGTAAATTTCACCATCTAAGGTTTTGCACACCTGTAAGTCTAGGCTTACACATGTTCAAATCAATACTGAATTGAGAATCACATGTTCAAAACAATACTGGGGTACAACTCTGTGCAAGGCTTTTGGTTTGACCACAGTGCCACAACACACACCCTTCTCTCTCTGTCTCCATATACACAGGCTCTATTTCTCTGGAGGAGTCTGACAAACACATAATGGATTATCGAGAACTGAAAGAAAATCCAGGACAGGTGAATTCTCACAGATATGAGAGATACACACTCATGGGGAGGGAGGAGAATGGTGGCCCGAAGAAAACACATCTACAGTCCCTGAGGCACAACCACTTAGAATATGAGTTCTCAGACAGGATGGACACACACCCTTCCACATGTAAAGATGTGGAGGGGGAATGACAGCATGAAGAAAATATATCTACAGGTCCTAAGGAACAACCACCGCAGACAGTGGCCAGTGGCGATGGAGATGACATGGGTCCCCACTGTCCTACACAATAGGAAGCACGCGGGAGTGGGGTGACCAGCCAAGACAGCCTGCGTGGTACCATCACCCTGTAATGGAAAAGCCTGTTGCTGCCCTAGAAGCTGATTTATTGATTGGGTTGCAGCCTAAACAGGGCCACACAGAATCACCAGCCCCATTCTTTTTTCCAAAAACTGCTCCCATTAGGAACACTCTGATATTATGAGGGGAATTTGAAAGGAAATGGGCTTTTGTAAAATGTCATTATTTTCTACGGAAAACACTGCTTGGGTCTCAGTTACACTCTAAATCAGGGGCACTTGTGTCTTCATGCAAGGGCCAACAGGTGCTCTCGCAGAAGGCTGGCCAGGTCCTGCAACAATGCTGCAGCAGGCAAGCACCCAAACAACACAGGTGCCGGCCGCTGTGACTCTGTTCCACCCAACCTGCACTGACAGGCCCTGGCCAGGTAACTGGGAGGGACACAGCAGCAATATAGATGGCTCCTGAGCCATGGGGACAGACAGGTCTAGATAGAGCCCAAGCCCCAGGGCCTGTCTGGTGGATGACCATGATCTGTGTACCCCTTCCTCTTCCAAACCCCAGGGAGGTGCGTGAGCATGAAGTACAGGAATGTGAGGGCCATGCTCAACAAGTGAAATGGTGTCACATACAGTACAAAGAACTTCAAGGTTTTCAAAGAAAATCGGTATTACTCTTCTTCTAACCCCAAATGTCTTAAGAATAGGCAGTCTACAGTTCTCTGCAGACACCTTGTGCTCAACAGGTCACCAACCTGCAGCCGGGGGTTCGCCACATGAGGGTGCTTGAAGGACACCAGCTCTGCACATGATGCTCCATCTCTGGTGTCAATCGCTTCATACACCTGCAAGGTATCAAAAGGAAAATCTAAGCATGCAGAGAATGTTCTGTTCTACCAGGACGCAAGCAACACAGTGTACCATGAAGCCCAATCTCCCCTACTCTGGAAGGGACCAGGATAACCCAGACACAAGATGCCCACACTCAAGCCAGGAACAACAGCTTCATTTCAAAATGGGATCTCCTGAAGGTCAAGAAAATAAGTAAAGCAAGAAAGCAAGTAAAGCAAAATAGGTAAAGGTGACTTATTCTACTTGTACTTGGTCACATTAATGATATATTTGGAAATTCATTTATACAGTGTAGCTTATGAAAAAACAGCTTAAAAGCTGGATGCTGTGGTATGTTCTGGTATTCCCAGCTACTGGGAGACAGAAGCAGGATGGCTTGAGTCCAAGATCAACCAGGGTAACACCTGAGATACCATCTTAAAAACAAACAAATATTAACTACCAAACAAGCTCAAACAACATATATCCAAAATTCAACAAGCTTCTCCTCAACCTAAAATAAAAGGGAAATGGCTGAATAAATGCCATCATATTCACATGACAGGATACCTGCTGGGAATGAAACAGGCCCACACACGGTGAAATGGGAGAGCTCCCCAACATGCTTACAGTTCAGTGGGAAGCAGTTAACTGCACAGAAACGTCCTGACATGGCCCTGGGGAGAAAAGGCCAAGACCAGCATTCCGTGTAGACACAAGGAGCAGCCCAGGACCGTATGCCAGGCTGCCTGAACCCAGGATCTGCACAGGACAGGCTAAGAGGGTTTCTTTACACACTGCCGAGTAAATAGAAACCAAGCACAAAGCGGCATCTGTAATACAGAAATAAAGTCTAACAATAATAAGTTATACATATATATATAAATTTTATGTCCACATGGATTTCTCCCGAGTCTTGCTATATAGTCCAGGCTATAGTACAGTCTAGAACTACTAGGCTTAAGTGATCCTTCTGCATCAGCCTCCTGAGCAGCTGGGACACAGGCCTCTCCTCAGCCTGTGGTTATCATGTGCTGCTCTATTGTCCTCCCCACCTGTGCCCTAGTATGATCTTGGTCCTCACAGCCTGAGTGGGTACCCAGCACCGCTGAGTGTCAGGGACACTGGTCACTTATCATGCTTGCGTGTGATGTGATAAAGATGTCCAAGGCCTCCCAAACACTCTTTGGATAAACTGATGGGTGTGAAGAGACAGAATGGGAGGAAGTACTGTGAAACAGGAACACACTTCCTACATATGAAGGCACTGGGAACACTGTGCTAGCTGAGGTCCACGCCAAAGGCCCTCCTAAGAGCAGAGCAGATACATCTTAGGAAGCGGCCCCTGCAGGGTATGCTGCTACAGCTCCAGTTTACTTCATTCTGTGACTACCCAGACTGTCCTGGGAGACAGCAGGATGCAGTGGGATCGAACACCTCAGCGCTGCTTGGGCACATCTATCTGAACTTCACTCACATCCTCAAGTTCTACCTAAGCAGCAACTGGCACAGCTCTACTAAGCCTGAACTCTCTGGAAAGGCCCAGCAGTGCCTTGCCTTGCGGATGATGGTGGGAGGAAGCCAACAGGTTGTGTAAAGAGAAAACAAGGACACAGCAGGCCAACCAGGAAACCCTAGAGATGTGGCTGGCTGCTTGCTGAACAACAGCATACCTGTCCACCTGGCCACCTGCCACAGATGCTTCAGCAAGGTCTAACATGTTACACCATAGAACCTTCATACTTTTAAGTTACAGACTGACAGGATTGGGACTAGCTCTGTAGCACAGCACTTGATCACCATGCAGAACTCCATGCCCAGCAGCCCCATCCAAAGACCCCTAACCAGACCACAGAACCACACTCCAAAGCAAGGACTGTGAATCCATTCCTGGTGGATGTATTGGGATGTCCTCTGCCTGGGGTACCCTGGAGCACTGCTGGTGAACCTGTGGCGCATGTGTTTCTTTCTTTTAAGACAAAAAACAAAAGTTAGTATATGAGTTGTTTTTCATAAACTAAAACCTCAGTATTCAGGTTTAATTGCAGTGCTGGCACTTTGAGATAAATAAGTAGATTTGGGATTGAAATTTGGGCATTCATCTCTAAAAGGTTTACTATCACTGCCCTAGGGGAACATTTCTCCCAGCTGTTGAGGTCACCTCACATCCTTCAGGCTGGCCCACAATGTACTATCTATAATTGAAATTCATAATTCCTTAAAAAATGCATTTATTTTGTCCACTGGAAGGCCCAGGGCAACAAGTACTCCTGGCACCTGGGCTTGTTTTCCAAATTACATTCTCACCAATGGGAATCAGAGCTCCCTGGAAAAAGGGCTGACTCCAGGACCAAGGTGGGGAGAAAACTGGACAAGCCTGGAAGAAACAGTGTGCTAGAAAGGGCTCAAAGAAGTCTGGGGACAAGCTTAAGAGCCACAGAAACCCCCTAAAGAGGTGCTGAACAATTGGAGCTTCAAAACAAATGATGGGTTTTGAGTCAGCTTTTACATCACTGGGACAAAATACCTAACACCCCAACTGAGCCATTTATTTTGGTTCAAGGTTTCAGAGCTTTCATCCACAGTCAGCTCCGAGGCAGAAATAGTATGGCATTCATCATTAATTTCTAATTCTTAGTCTCATAATCACCCCAAATGATTCTCACTGCATGATTAAAGAAAGGAATTCTCAGAGTGATCCCCTGAGAATACATGGCCAAGAGGAAATATGGTTTGATGGAAGAAGAGGAGATAAAATTTAGTTTGACAGTCCACAATGAGTAACTACTGCTCACTAGGGTGTTGGTTGAATGTTGGCAAACTACTCATTTTTCTGCCTGTCCCTCTAGCTATGCTTCCCCTCTTCTGTTGGCTTCCATTCATCCAGTCAACAAGTTTCCTCAGCTACAAAGGCAAGAAAGACAAACCTAGTAAGTTTCCTGGAGCTGAGTTTTAGAGAGAAAAAAAATCATAATGTTACATAATTGACAAGAAAAATATGACACAATCAAGATAAGGCTTCTCCTGAATGGGCTATCAAAGAAGCCCTCTCTGTGGATGTAACATTTCATTTGTGATCTAACAGCTGCAGCCAACACCACAAACTGCTTCCCCAATTAATCAAGTCCCTTCCTTTACTTAAGAAAGCAGAGCAAAGCCCCAGGGATACAGACTCCGAATGGCAATCCCTGTTATCCCAGCTTCCCTTACAGAGAAGGGTGACACCATTCTAACTGATCAGAAGTTCAGTGGAGGAGGGAGTTTCTAGACATGTTTTCTCTCCTTATGGAAAGCCAGGGAGTGTGAAGACAACATATTCCCCCGTTACTGCTGTCATATGCTAGCTGAGGGGAGATCACCAAGGCAGCCAGACATTAAAGCAGAGAGGTGGTAAGATCCTGAGTCTTTAATGACATGATTAATGCTAAACCAAGAGTCATAAACAGGCCAAACAGTTGTGTAGTGAGTCAGAAAATTCGACAGACTTTACTAAGAAATAGCTCCTTGGGATTCATTCATCAACACACTCATCAACCGGTTTCTTGGCAAACTTTAGTGGAGACAATTCAAACTCTGAATACAGTGACAGCTGTGTTTGACCGTGCTCCTGCCCTTCACCGGCCTTGGGCAAAAGCACTGTAAGCACAGCTATCTAAAGATACAAGACGTGCTATGGACTAACACAATGCTGCTACACAGCGGCTGCGACCAGCGGCTGACCCCGATCTCAGTAGCGGCTCTTGCTTGCTATTTGCAGCTCAAGTCATCTTTGCTCTCCATCAGCGTCAGTCTAGCTAGTGTGACTGAGGCGAGCCCTTTCAGCACAGGACTCACTACATCCACAGCGGTAGGAGTGAGGCCTCATCGAAGCCACTGCTCCCTGCAGACCCGCTCCGCTCGACCGACCCCCAGCCCGTCAGGACCCCTGATTCCTGTGGACCCCCTCCTGGATCCCTGCTCCTAGCCAAGCCGTCCCCTAGCTCCCTGGGGATCTTTCTCGTCCTACCCGACTCCAAGACCCACCGCCTACCGCGCCGACGCGGAGGCAGAGCCGAGGGACTCACCTGCTGCAGATACTGGTTGATGGTGATGTGCGCCATTGCTGTTGCCAGCTGTCGCGGGCGGCTATACCTCACTTCCGGCGCGCGTCCATTCCCTCTTGGTCCCCGACATCGCTGCCGGAGCACTTTGGTTCCGGATGGGGCGGCGCGCCCAAGAGCGGAGCTCGGCCAGGCCTCGCTTCGGGGTGCACGCGCCCGCGGGCTAGCTGATCGCCCGGGCCCCGAGTGCGGATGTCTGTGTAGGGCCTGCCCTGCGCGTCCCCGAACCCTCCCAGGACGCAGGCGCGCGCAGGGCGGGCGCGGCGGCGGTTGACGCGGGCACGCGCACGGACGGGCGCGGGCGGGGCCGAGCGGGCGCGGGGCGGGGCGGCGCGGCCGAGCCATGGCGGACGAGGGCCCGCGGAAGGGTAGCGTCTCGGCGCTCGTGGGCCGCACCAACGGCCTCACCAAGCCCGCGGCGCTGGCGGGCGGCTCCGCCAAGCCGGGGGGCGCGGGCGGCTCCAGGAAGCTGGTCATCAAGAACTTCCGAGGTGGGGCGCGGGTGTAGGGGGCGCGTGGGCCCGGCCTTGAGTCTCCGGCCTCCCTGGTCCTCCATTCCTGGCCTCCTCCCAAGTCCCCGCCTCTCAGGTTCCCGGTACCCGACCTCCCTAGTCTCCGGCCTCTGGGTCCCCAGGCTCCCCGCTGTCCCCGGGCTCCCCGCTGTCCCTGGTGCCCGGCCGTCCCGTTCCCACGGCCGCTGACCCTCCGTCCCCACAGACAGGCCTCGGCTGCCGGACAACTACACGCAGGACACGTGGCAGAAGCTGCACGAGGCGGTGCGGGCCATCCAGGGCAGCACGTCCATCAGGTACAACCTGGAGGAGCTGTATCAGGTGAGCCCGCGGGTGTCTCCAGGAGGAGGTGGTCGCGTCATTACGCGGTCACGCGAGAGGAGGAGGTTGGAACCGAGCCGGGGCCCTGACGGCCAACACCCGCGCAGCGAGTCACTGCTGGAACTCCATCGAGCTGCGCATAGACCTCTACTACTGTACACACTACAGCTTCACTGGCTCCCAGAGGTTTTTTTGGCCTCCTTGTACTTTGTGATTAATTAATGCAGACTAGGTTGCAGGTTTTGTTACAGGTACACTGAGAGTAGTGACATACTATTTCTAAAGAAGGGCAAAAAATGACCAGAAGTAGAAGTACACTTGCTGTTTGGATATTTCACTCAAAGCAGATTTTGGAGGAGTCATTTAATATAAAGTAATGTTCTATTAAGTATTCTAATTTTACATTTTAGGTAACAGAAGCACAGTTATTTCTTCTGAAAGGTTTGAATTTAAGTTTTTCTCCTGATTGCACAAAAGAGTATGTTATAAAAATTATAGAAAGTACAAAAAAAGGAAATTTTAATTGCCTATTTCCACCAGCCAAAGAAAACTACTATAGCTTGAGCATCCCTAATCCAAAACTCTGAGATTCTCCAAAGTCCAAAAGGTTTTGTGTGTAGCATGATGGTATAATTTGGAGAATTCCAGACCTGACCTCATGTGACATGTTGCAGTTAGAACAGAGACAGGAAAAACATAAAATTACCTTCAGGCTATATGTATGAGGAGTATATAAAGCATTAATGAATTTCATGTTTAGACTTGGATCCTGTGTCCAGAGTATGTTATGTATATGTGAATGTCACAAAATCCGACAGACTCTAAAACGCAAAACACTGTGGCCCCTGTACTGAAGTTTGGTGTGTACATATCTATTCTTTGTTTGAGTTGATTGTATTTTTTTTAATCAGCTTTATTAAGGTAACATTTACATTTAACATACACTGTAGTAGGTTTGAACAGCTGTATATGGCTGTTTCCAAGACTTCAATCAGGAAGTAGAGTATTTCCATTACTTCCCTGGCCGCCTGGGCAGTCAGTCCTCTTCCCTCTCCTACTCCTAACAGTCTCATTTCAGACACTATTTTGCCATTTCTAGTCATTTAAATAGAATCATGCTTTTTGCTGTGTGTTATATCTGGCTTTCAAGAGTGCTTTTAAGACTCAAACCAGGATGAAAATTGGTTTTTTTCATCACTAAACAGTGTGGCTATACCAAATTTGGCTTAGCTCTCACCTATCTGTGGGCATTTTGGTATCTGGCTTTTGCTTGTTAGGAGCAAAGCTGCTATGGACATTACTGGATAAGTCATCATAGGGACTTCCATTTTTCTTCCCTCTCAGCAGAACACCTAGATGTCATCAGAGTCACATGGTAAGGGTGTTTTGAACTTTACAGGAAGTCTTCACTTTCCAAAGTGGCCAGACCTTTGTGTCTCCACCAGCAGTGTGTATCAAGTCAAGTTGTCCCACATCCTTGTCAGCATTTGGTGCTAGCAATCTGCAGTTTTGGCCATTTTCATAAATGTGTAGTTTTACTCTGCATTTCACTGTGGCTTTACTCTGCATTTTCCAGTGGATACTAAGCATCTTTTTATGTGTTTAGTTCCCATTCCATGCATCGTTGGTGAAATATCTGTTGAAATGTTTTGTTCATTTTTAAGTCAGGTTGTTTGTTTTCCTATTATTGAGTATCTGAGTTTAGTGTGTATTATGGATACAGCCCCGTTTCAGCCTTGTACATATTTTTTCCTGGTCTCTGGTTTGTACTGTGATTCCTTTATGACCTTTGAAGAACAATAATTGTAAGGTTTTTGTTTTGTTTGTTTTTGTCTTGAGACAGGGTCTTCCTATGCAATTCAGGCTAGTCTTGAGCTTACTTTGTAGCCCTGTCTTGGTCTTGAACTTGCAACGATCATCCTGCCTGAGCCTCCTGAGTGCTGGGATTACAGGCTTGTACCACCATGCCCAGCCCCATTAGTTTTAAGTTTTGAAGTCCAACATACTAGCTGTTCCTCTATGAGTTGTGCTTTTAGTGTGTAAAAATATCTTTGCCCTAGTCTAAAATCACAAAAATTTTCTCTTGCATTGCAGATACTTGAAAGGTTCAGGTTTTACATCTAGGTTTTGACCTGTGTTGGGAGAATTTTTGTATATATTGTGATATATAAACCAAAATGCATTTTTTTATCTGTAAATGTTCAGTTCTGACATTTTTTTTTTTTTTTGTCTGTCTTTTCCTCACTGAACTGCCTTTACTTCTTTGTTAAACAGCAGCTGCTCATCTAGGAAGGGTGTAATGTGTGTTGGCCATCTGACATTTTCAAAGTCATTTTGACTAAGGTTGGTCCTTCATATTTCTATATGAATTTTAGAATCTGCTAATTTCTACCAAAAAGCTTGGCAGAATTTTGATTGCTATGTAGAATCTGTAGATAGGGCAGACAGAATTGACATAGCAACAGTTTTGAGCGATTATGATAGGGATAGCTCTGTGTTCAGGTCTTTGTTACTTCTCTCAGCAACGTTTTCTAGTTTCAGTGTACAGATCTTCTACCTCTCTTGTGAAATTTGTCTCGTGTGTGCATTTGTGGTACTGAGGATTAAGCCCAGAGCCTTTACACTGAGGTACATCCCAGCGTCTCTCTAAGTTGCAAGATTTCTCAGGCTGGGCTTGAGCAGTCGTCCTGCCTCAGTCTCCCAGATGCTGGGATTACAGGTCTGTACTAGTGCACCCAGCTGATTTCATATTGATGTTTTATACATTGTACTTTAAATTTCAGTTACTGGTGCTCACTATTATAGACAAATGGCCTTTATTTTTATATATTGAGCTCATGTCCTGTTGTCTTGCGCTGACCTTGCTTGCTTGTAGATTTTTTGTGTATTCTGTCAGATGTTCTGTATAGACAGACATGCCATCTGTGACTAGATGCTAGCTTTTCCCTTTCTGACCTGCATACCTGTTGTTTTCTTTCCTAGTCTCATTGTGTTGGTTGGAACCTCGGGGACCTCAGATTAGTCAGTGGGGAAAGCAGCCTATCGGTCTGCTTGCTGACCTTAGTGAAACCTTTCATCTTTTCACCTTGTCTGAGGCTCTGTTCCCAGTTTGAAAGTTCTTTTTCCTCATCTCGAGGAGTTTTGTGATTTCTGTTTGTTAGCATGTTCATTATATTTATTGATTAGTTTTTCAGGCAGTAAGCCAATCTGGCATTCTTGAGTTAAATCATAGATGGTCAGGTTGTATTCTTTCTTTATGTGCTGCTGGATTTCATTTGCTTGCTTTTTGTTACTTTGTGTATCCTGCATTCATCAGGGGTTTTGGTGTGCTGTTTTCTTGTTACCTCTGTGTCCAGTTGTGGTGTCACTGTAACCCTGGCTTCCTGAGTTTCAGAAAGTATTTTCTTCTCTTCCCTTGCACTGGAGTATGTGTGGCATTAGTTTCTTAAGATGCTTAAGAAGATGCGCTGTGGTGGAGCCCCCAGGGTTTCCTTTGTGGGAGGTTTGTGATGTGAGTGTCTTATATCCAGCTGAGCTGTCTGGCTCATCTTCATTCCAGGTCTCTGATTCTGTGCGTCTCTGCTTATGTCACCATCACCGGGTATGGGTTTGTCTCACACCTTGCCCTCCTCACTTGTATGCACATTTTCTGTGTTTCTGTTTAACCTTTGGACACATGGAGTTCAGTTGTAACCTCCCTGTTCTTTTCTTTGTGGTGTTTTGTTTTGTTTTGTTTCTTTCCTCGAGACAGGGTCTTGCTATATAGTTCAGGCTGGCCTTGAACTCATATGTAACACAGGCTGCCCTCAAACTCATAGTGATTGTCCTGCCTCAGCCTTCTGAGTGCTAAGATTATTAACATGTCCCACCATGCCCACCAGTGACCATTATTTTATTGTCCTGGTTTCTGGCTCTGAGTCAGTCCTGTGTTGTTTTTGGCTGATTGACTTTTTCTCCTAATTAAGGGTTTGTTTTCCTGCTTCTTTCATGTCTGGTGGTCTTTGCTTGATCTCAGATGTAGATTGCACATGGCATGCTCATGTTCTTACTTTCCTACAAGTGTTCTTGACCCTTGTTCCAGGCACAGGTAAGTTGTTTGGAGCTATTTGGTTCTTTTGAGTCTCATTAGGCTGAGTGTTGTCGTGTCTGGGGCTGGCTGTCTCCGGTGCTGTGGTCAGACCTCCCTTGATGCTGTGCTATGGCTCTCCTGACACTGTCACCACCGACTTCCAGATGGCTTTTGCCCTGGCTCTGAGGGGTTTGCTCCTGGCGCACTCGGGGCCTGTGTGTGGTGGCTACGCCCTCGAGCTGAGTGCTTGCGGTCCCTGCTCATCCAGGGTTCTCCAAGCCCTCACTTCCAGGGCTTCTTGAAACCTCACAAACTGTTCACATGGAAAGCAGAGGGCCCGGCTGTTTGCAGCCAGCCTCAGAGACCACTGTCCACCAGAGCCCCCAAAGCCTGCTGCTTTGGATATTTTGTCTGGTTTTTGTTTTTTCCTGCAGAAATGTGAATCCAATCACTTTACTGCATCCTGACCAGAAGGAAAAAATCCCTCCAAGTACCTGAGCAATCATAGGCTTTTGATCTAGTAAAACATTATACCTTGTAACTGAAGCCTGCGATTCCTTTTCCTGTGGACAGTGGGCCATCTGGTATTAGTTGCCCATCATTTTCTCCTAAAATAGCAAAATATTTAGCCATGCCATATGTACATCTCAAAAATTGGTCCCCATGAGTGTCATAAATGATATCTGCAGGTATCCAGGTGGTCTGTGCTAAAGCTCAGAGGTGTAGGGCCTCTGTCAGGTGAGACCGTCATGTTCCAGGGATCTGTGGGCCACTGGGCTCACGTGGGGACCTGTGACCTGCACACTAGTCTAGTGGCTGTCCTCATGCCTCTGCAGAGGCCCCAGGGAAGGGTGGCAACACACGTGCAGGTGTTGGCCTCAGGCAGGCAGTGTGTCCTGTTTGGTGTTGCAGGGTAGGAGCCCAGCCGCTCAGATAGTGTGTGGCCTTGTGTGAAAGATCTTGTTCTCATCAAAATTTGGAGGGTTTGGTGGTGTCTGGGGGAGACTGAGAAGTTTCATCTCCTGCCCACCCCTCGTGTAAACTCTGGAACCTGTGGGGTGAGGCCCCTGCTTCGGGAGATGGAGATTCTCCTCTCTGAGTTCATAGCTTTTGGATCACAGTACAGATGAGAAGTCACATGTGCCACCACCAGGCTCCCCTCCATGGGGAGCAGACGACTTAGGCTTCCTGGAGTCTGCAGTGAGTGCCTGCTGAGCAAAGTGCTCTGTGCCTAAGGTCCACAGTTCTGTTCTGGTCCTGTCAGTCCAGCAGGACAGCAGCATCCTGAAAGCTGTTTGCAGGAGTGTCAGAGGAAGACAGAGTGGCTTCCAGAGGAAAGCAGCCCTCAGAAAGGTCCAAGCCGTGACATGTCTTGAGGGAAGAGTGGCTGTCAGCCGCTCTTGGAGAGGGAGGTCGGGAGAAGAGGTAGGTGTTGACTGTTAACAGGGTTGCTAAAACTACAGTATAAAAACCTAGAAAGTGTTGGACTTGTTACTTGATGGGTCAACATTACTGATCAGGAATGAATTGAGCACCTAGGTGGACCAGCGCAGGAGACAGACAGTCTCACACACCATGGGCACAGCAGCCTCTCTGTAACCTGTCTTGTGCCCAGGGACCCCCTTCCCATTGGAAATGGAAGTGCCACACTGGTAAACGCAGTGATAGGTGCCATTCTGCTGAGAGGTTCGCCCAAGCGTCCCCTCACTCCAATTTGATTTGTACACTGCCATTTTCCTATTTCTCCCACCAGGAGCCAGGGTCCAGTCCTCATAGCGCCCCCTCCCTATGGGCAGCATCAAGGCCTGCCAGGCCTATCCCACCCCAAGAGCGTCAGCCTCAACAAGGCCCTGCTGCTGCCTATGTGTGCCGTGCAGCGGGCAGTGGAGTCACGTACTTCTCCACCCCACTGGCCTGTTTTTTTCTGTAGCGATTCGCCAGGCCTCATACACAAGATGTTCATGGGGGACTTGAGGGATGAGACATGGGGATTTGTCCTCATTTCCCTGCCATATGTGTTGGTGACTGTTTCAGTGCTGGCCTGCTTTTCCCTTCACAGTCATCCTCTCTGTGGGCCTTATTTTTAGCCCTGATTCTCCTGGTGCTAGACGCTGCACCCCACACCTCCCTCCGCTTTGCCCCTTGGATACCCACACCTGAGGGGCAGACCTCCTGATGTTGTGGCCCTGGTATGACCTGCTGGGAGGAGAGGCTGTATAGGGACATGTGAGCAAGTGGACTGCATGTGCTGCAGCCTTCTCATCTCCAGTTACTGGATCCAGTCCCACTTCTCTGTCATGATTGGTTTTTAGCACTGGGATGGAACTTGGGCTTTCCCACGGAGCTACATGTGCCCTTCATTTGAGACAGGGGCTCACTAAGTTGCTCAAACTGGCTTTGAACTTGCAGTTGTGATCCTCCTGCCTCGGCCCCCTGGTAGCATGAACTGTAGGTGTGAGCCACTATGCAGAGCTTGCTGTAAATCTTGAAAGTGCTGATGATTGAAGCATGCTAACTTGGCCACACAGTACCTGGCTAAGTAGGTCCTTCGTATGTCAGGAGGAGGCCTTAGAAACGTATGTGTGTGTTGGAGTGGGGATGTCCTGTGTCACGCTGTTCCCGCACAGTGCAGAGGCCCCAGATTCCTTCCAGCAAGGCCTGTGGCAGACAAATGGTCACCCTCAGCAGCAAGGTACCAGCAGGAAGACAGTGCCTGCACTCAAGAGATCCCCAAACTCTCAGTGCCAGGGATGAAGCAGACCTCTGTGTACCTTGGAGTCAGCACCTGTCTGGCAGCAGGCTTAGACTCTTCCACAGTGGGTCCACCTCTGGAAGACGGTCCCATGGAGTCGCCGTGTGTGAGGATTGTACACCAGAGGTTTGTCTTGATTCTTGCCAAGGAAAACACCTGTTTTCAGGTATCCTGCACAGACTTCCTCTGTGAAAGTTGTGTAAGTGGGTTTGACCAGTGACCCCTAGGGCAGAGGCCTTGCTGCATGCCATCTGTGTCTTGGAGAGAAGGCAGTGGCAGATCTGGGTGAAGAGGCCTCTGGTTAGGGGGCTGAGAGTGTGAGTGCCGAATGCAGATGGGGACCCTTATTTCTATTCTAAGGCAAGGTGTGGGGGAGTGAGTGTGTTTTATTACACTGATAGTCACTAGGACAGGGATTATAAATTTATTGTTATTCTGCTTTTGTTGATCTTTGTAAACATCCACGAGTTGTGTGTGGAAGCAGCAGAGTACTTAGTTTGGGTTAGCAGGCCATGTAGCAATTCTAATGTTGAGCATTGGAGTCAGTAACTCTTAATACTGCTATGGCGAGTGTCTAAAATGTTAGCTCACCTTTTTTCTATCAGTTTTCTTTATCAACATGTGTGCATAGTCTGTGATGTTGACGTTCCTTGTGGGGAGCTGGTCCATTTGCAGAACACTGCAATTCTTTTTCTCATCCCTTCTTTCCTTCCCTCCTGTGCCCCTCTGGCTCTTGATCCTTTTCCTTCTTGAGAAAGACCTATCTCCCTACTTCTTGTTATTTTACTTTGGGTTGCTTATATAAGTGAAACCATGTGATATTTAAGTGTATGTGTCTGATTTATTTCATGTAACATTATGGTCTCAGGGTGCATCCATTTTCCTACAAATGACTTGTTTACGCTTCCTTATGAGAGGGTAGCATTCCGTTGTATATGAATACGTTTTCATTATCCATTTGACTGATGGTGGATATACAGGCTGCTTCCAAGGCTCAGCTGTTATGAGTTGTGCTGCTGTAGACATGGGTAGGTACATATCACTGTCATAGGATGTCTTTAATGGGTTGGGGAGGTAGCTGGGTTGAATGGAATTTTTGTTTTTAGTTTTTGAAGCACTCTGCATACTGCTTTTCATAGTAGTTATAGCCGTTTACATTCCTACAAGTATTGTGAAGAGTCCCTCTGGCCCCACATCCTCACCAGCATTTGTTATTTGATTTCTTGATGACAGCTGTTCTTTCTGCGATAAGATGGAATTTAGTGCCTTAATTTGCGTTCCTCTAACGGCAAGTGATATTGAGCATTTCTTCATGTATTTATCAGCCATTTGAGAAGTATCTGTTCGTTTCCTTTGCCCATTTTTTTTACAAGGTCTTTTATATTTGGAAGAGATCTAATTTTTTTTGAGTTCTTTATATGTTCTAGATAATAGTTCTTTGTCTAAGGAATACCAGGCAAAACTATTTTCCCATTTTGTAGGTTTGTTGACTTGTTGATTCTTAGTTTGTTTCCTGTGCAACTCCGGCCCACATGCTTTTGAATCATTCACAACTAGTAATTAGAAAAACCACATTTCCGTTTATAATATTTCACATTGCACTGAAGAAGATTCTGGCTTTGTACATGAGACTTGAAAGGAAATGTTCTTAGAAGTGGTCAGCGTGTACAAACATTGGATCTGTGCTGTGGACAGAAATAGAAAGTGAATTATACATCCAACCAGCAGACATTCAGGACCCAGCCCGTGCTGGCCTGTGTTGCTCAGGGCTGTGATTGCTTCCCTTCCCTGCCTGTCAGACGGAGGGGTCACTGCCAGCAGTTGGGCATCCAGATCACTTATGTACCTGAGCCTGTTTGGCAACTGCCTTCCTGGGAACAAAGCCAAGGCTCTGAGAGGGCCCAGGATGCCGTGAGGCCAGGCCCGCAACTGCGCTTCGCGTTAGCTAGTTAGCTTTGGGGTCGTGCGTGGAGGCCTTTCTGTTCGCACAGTGGTAGGGTTTAACAGAGTCCCGGCTCTGCTGAATAACCCCTTCCTTTGGCTCCAGGCGGTGGAAAACCTGTGCTCGCACAAAGTCTCCCCGACGCTCTACAGGCAGCTGCGCCAGGTCTGTGAAGACCACGTGCAGGCCCAGATCCTCCCGTTCCGAGAATATCCTTTTCCTGGCGTGTGAGGTTTCTCTCAGTTCCCTAAACCTTTTAGAACTGGACATTAATAGGAGAAAGAGTGGATGAGTATCCTTGATGGTAAAGCTATGTCCTTTAAATTCTATTACTTATAGAGCAAAAATGTTTAATTTGTTTCATTATTAATGACTTATGAGAAGTGTTTAGAATTTAACTTAATTGCTGAAATACTTAGGAGAAGTTCTAAAATGTTTTTTACATTTGAATTGTGTCTTTTATTCTAGGAAAATCATCTGTGTTGGGGCTGGGGATTTAGCTCAGCGGTTTAAGCGCTTGCCTGGCAAGCATGAGGTTGTGAGTTCAATCCCTGGTACCAAAAAGAAAAAAAAAAAAAATCATCTGTGTTCGTTTTCTGGGCGGGGGCAGCCGCCCAGTCCCTGTTCAGGATCACCTGGGGTGGTCCTTCCCTGGCTTCTGCAGGTGGGCGGCACACGCAGTTCCTGGGCTCCGCTTGCAGGGAATTTGAGCTGCTGCCAGCTGGTAGGAGAGCTGCATCAGGTTGGCTGGGATTGTGAGGGAACCTGGCTGCTGGCATTGCCTCCACTGGTCACTGTCTGTCTTGGTTACTTTCTTGTTGCTGGGACAAAGTACCTGACACTCACCAGTTAAAGGAGGACAGGTTTATTTGGCTTATAGAGATTTCACTCCATAGCTGGCTGGCTCTGAGGCAGGGTAGCACATGGCAGAGGGGCCTAGCAGGCAGAAAGCATCACAAAAAGCAGGGATATATATTATCCTTCCAGGCCACGCCCACAGTGATGCCCCACTTCCCACCAGGTTTCACCTCCCAACATCACACCTAGCTAAGACTAATAAGTATCATACCTCCAGAGCGCTACCTGTGGACACATGAAGCTTTTGGGGGGACATCTAGACAAGCCACGGGGCCCATACCTGCGCAGGGGAGAAGGCAGCCTAGGATTTGCTTCCACACCATCTGTGACTTGTGTGCCATGAGGAGATCCTTGAGCTGCTTACATCCTGTTAAAACCCTTTAATCCGGCCTCAGCCTACCTCTGCTTACCTCTATTACTGAGCTGTCCAGGTCCCTGTGGGCCAGTGTTAGCGACTGTACTCTTCTGGGCCTCTGTGTCTTCACGGCACGGTGTGGCCTGGTGGGAGGAGCTTGTCCTCCTCTCAGCCCTCATTGCACTGTGTTACTGTTCCAGGCTTCTGGGCCGCCAGGAGGTCAGAGGGCCAGATTTCAAGGGACTGATGGACCAAGATGTCAATGACGGGCATGGTGGCAGTGCCATCACAGTCTTTGGTGTCTTACCGATGCACAATATGTCTCAGAAAGTACCTGGGAGGAGCACAGAGCCTGCACCTACTGTGGCCCACCCTGGGAGCCTGCAGTGTTCCAGGACGCGGCTGTCACCAGTCAGGTGCTGCTGGCCCTAATCCTGGTTTGCTCGGAAACCACCTTTTGATCAGTGCTCACATTGACCTCTGTTGGTTGACCCCACCCCGTGGGCTGTCTTAACATACTCATCTGTCCATCACTCAGCAAGCAGCTGCCACGCCCGATTGCCACCCTCCAGGAAGTTACAGCCCCATAGTGCAGCTAGGGTTCACAACAACTCCTTGGCCTTGTGACAAGGCCATACCAGCAGCATAGAAGGCAACAAGAGTGAGCACATTAAGTGTCCCATGTAGCCAACTTGAGTTCAGTGTAAGCACAAGGAAGGACCTGGTCGAATGTGCTGGAGAGCTGGACAGTGAGAGCGCCTGGCAGAAGGACTTGACTGTGTGTGCCACCCGGAGTGGTGGCTTCACTCCACACGCCAAGAGCTGGCCTGTGAAGATGGCTGTACAAGTGACAAGTCACACGCATTCACTGTGGGCCTGTGCTGAGGTCCCTGTGGTTTGCTCGGTGTCATTCAAGGTCTGTGAAGAGACAGGCCCTGTGGGAATGCACAGGCTGGATGCACAAGACTGGCATGGTCTGTGTGGGCTCCCAGACGTGAGTGGAGCTGAGGGCAGGAGAGGAGGCAGCAGGGAGTCAGACAGCAGCCTGTGCAGAGGCACCACGAGGAGGTGGGAGAGCCCCAAGACAGTGGCAGGACGGCGCCGCAAGGGAGCCACAAGTCGGGTGGGCAGAGACTGCCCACCTGGAAAATCAGGACTCTGTCTGATAGTGAAGATTCAGCAGAGGCTTTTAGGCTGCTGGATGGCAGGGAAGACAGGGCCTGTCAGTGCCCTGCACTGGACGTTCCACGGTGACTGTTAGTTGAATGAGGCAGTTGTGGCGCTGCAGAGGG
Source organism: Dolichotis patagonum (assembly GCA_004027295.1). NCBI lineage: Eukaryota > Metazoa > Chordata > Mammalia > Rodentia > Caviidae > Dolichotis > Dolichotis patagonum. The sequence goes on along the minus strand of PVJX010005510.1, from coordinate 59,323 downwards.
GCCAGGATAACCTCCAAGAGAATTCTCAGGACTGACAGCTGGAAAGAGAACCCAGTGGAAAATGACAGAGGTCTGAGCAGGCCAGCAGAGCTGTGAGAGGAGGGTGCCTGTGGGCAGCAGTGCTCTTGCTAGGTACAGGATGCCCAGGGAGTGGAGAATGGTCGGACGGTGAGACCGAGCAAGAGGGAGGCTGCCGGGAGTGTTTGTGGAGTGTGCACATCAGTCTCTATGCCACACACTGGGACGGGGCAGTGTGGAGTGGCATGGCCTGTTCCACCAAAGCGGTAACTTAGAAGGGCTCTCACAACCAGGAGCAGGTGCGAGGCCTCTCCAGAGGCAGACGTGTTCACGTTTCCCTCACCTTGGGGCTGCTCTGGAGCTTGTGCAGCTCACTTTGTAAGACACACAGAATACCCCGGAGTTTCTACCCACTGCATCCTGGTGGTGGGCTGAGGTCCGGCCACAGACATGGGCCAGCACAGACACCCAAGCAGGGAATCTGCTCAGATGTGACTGAGTCACTAGGCTCTACCCTCTCCGTCCTGTGTTTGGTGAATCTCGTGCCTTCAAACTAGGCTCCCTGCTGTTGGTAATGCCCCTCCCCAGAATACAGGAGATCTTTCACATGGACAGATATACACACTGGCATGTGTGGACAGCAACACACAGAAACACATAGGAACATGTGTGGACATGCACAGACACACATGTGCTCAGGGAGGCCAGCTGCTGCCTGACCAGGCATCAGGTCCGTGGGCCCACAGGGGCATGGCTCAGTAGAATGGCCCAGGAGTCCTTTAAGAATGTCTCCCTGGCTATCCCAAGAGCCTAACCTGTAAAGAATAAATACATGCCTAGCATCTCCCTTCCTCTGATCAACCTCCTGGTGCTGCCACTGAGGTTGCCCCAGGCAGCGTTGGGTCCAGTGACAAGGCATTGCAGAAAGTCATGTCCTGGACACCTTGAAGGATGCAGAAAGTCACCAGGGAGCCTCTGCTTTCGGAGCACCTGGTGCACTACAGCCACCTCTGAGATTTTGCTGTCCCCAGTACTCCTGGCAGTGCTCAGAGACACATGCCTGTGGTCAGTCTCCTGCCTATGCAGGAGGGCACGCCTGACTGACTAACCAGTCTCCTACCAATGCAGTCGTGTCTTCTGGCGAGAAAACTGAGGGCCCTGCTGTGTGTGGGTCAGCAGGGCACATATAAACCAAAGAGGAAAACTAAACAGACAAAACATTGGTAAATGACATGGCAAAGTGATAGCAAGGGGACCGGTCAGACGAAGGCATCCAGCGAAAACAGGACACATGCTGGTTGGCAGCCAGTGAGGGCACAGCCCAAGCAGCAGTGACCTGCTGTGGGTCTCAGCAATGGGGTGACCAGCCGGCCAGGGGTGTGGACTGCTCACTGTCACCCTTCCAGCCCTGTGTCAGTGGGAACTCTTGCTTCCTTTTTACATCTGTCTTGTGGCAGGCAATCTGTCCATGGTCAACCATGCATGTTTTTACGTTGCCTGAAGAGCTGCCCGCCCTCTGCGGCTGTGCAGATCCCTCCTGTAGGTAGCCATGCCTGAGTGATGAAGGGGGTGGACGCGGGCACCTGCCTTGGGTTGGGCTGGGGTGGCTAGATTCCTACCCCACCCACCGTGTGCCTGGCTGAAGAGCTTGACAGGTGCTGTGCAGTGGTGCTTGCTTCCCATTGCAGGCGGCCGTAGGAGACAGGGGAGCCTGTGGCAGTTTTATAGGGCCCTCCTGCCATGGAAACCCTCTCTGCTGACCAACACTTGCACTCCGTGTGCATCTCTGGGATGTCAAATCCTGCTCGGCTCTGCCGTGAGCACCTGCCACATCTGAGCCACCCAGTGGAATGGGATTGGTGTTGAGTTGATGCCAGTGAGGCTTACAGGCCTCACAGAGAGCCTGGCCTCTATGCACCTGGTGGATCTCTTTGAGGCCCAGGACTATTGACAGGGCCTGTGCAGGATGTGTAGATGCCATGGGTACCTTGTGAGCCTCTTCCTTGAGGACTCTTCACAGGGCCCAGCCCAAGCTGTGTAGACACCATGGACAGCTGCTGGATCTCCTCTGTGCATCCTGTCTGACCCCGGTCATAGAAGTGGTGGCCACTGTAACTGACTTTTATAGTTCTTTTTTGTTTGTTTGTTTGTTTTTGGTATCAGGGATCAAACTCATGACTTTGCCGTGCTTGCCAGGCAGGCACTTATGCCACTGAACTATATCCCCAGTCCCTTATAACTGACTTTTTAGAAAGTACCCTGCATGCTGGGTCCTCGCCATGCCTATTTCTCTATTCTTTGGGTGTGCTTGCTGGGGACCACCCTGCCCTGACCAGGACAGCTATGCTGCTGACCCTGAACTTCCTCCTTCCTCCTGGAGGCTGCCCTCTGCTGCAGAGGATGCACCCGTCTGAATGAGCCTTACCCTGGCCCTGTGATTGAAGCCTACAGCCCAGGACGTCAGCGCCACCCGCCCAGATCGGCCATTCTGTGAGGCAGGCAGAGCAGATGGGAGTGACTGTGAAGTCGACGTGCTCTGGGAACTTGTATTCTGGTTTCTCTATCTTGCAGCTGCTTGAGCTTGTCTTAGGGAATCCCTTCCAAGGGTCTTGGGCAGCCCCAGCGTCTGCCACACACTCTTGGTGCTGGCTTCTGTGCAGCTAGTGGTTGGCCTCCTCCTGACCAGCCATCTGCCAGGGTTCCAGCTGGCATTGCAGTAAGTGGCACAGGACATGGGACCATCAGGAGGGTCAGCAAGAGATGAGGTAACTGCAGCCCCAGGCGGGGTGGGGTACATGCACAGTGGCAGGGATGTGGGAATGCTAAAAGCTGCATGGGGACTTGGAAGCTGCTGGCCTCAGTCCACCTGGGCCACTGCACTAAGTGCCATGCAGTAGGTAGGTGGGCTGTGAATTTTGAGGCTGAGACCCAAGGTTAAGGCCCCAGTGTCGGGCAGTGCTGTGTCCTGTTGGTGACAGTGCCTTCTCACAGGTGCTTGTGTGGTGGATGGGTGGTTAGCTCTGCAGCCCCTCGTGTACTTCCTGCCACTGCTTCTTGGCTGGGTGATGCTGTGTGGTGTGGAGTAGAGAGGGGAACAGGGCGAGGAGGGAAATTGCAGTGACCATAAAGCCTGTGTTTTGAGGTTTTCCTTAGCAGATCTGCACAGATTCCCTCGACAGTGTCTTGTTCTTGAAGAAGATCAACACGTGCTGGCAAGACCACTGCAGACAGATGGTGAGTGCCACCTTTCCTGCAGCTCTGATTCTGTGTGGATTCCGCTGGGGCCGCTGCACATCGCTCACTTGCTGGTGTCCACTGTGATCTGACTCGGTCTCTGGTGCAGCCAGAAGGGTTGTGGCGGCAGTAACTGTGGGCGCAGCCCACGAGAACCAAGCAGATTTAAAAAGATTTTAAAAGTGAAGGCAGGGCCGTAGCTTATTGGTGGAGCCTTTGTCTGCCTGCCACATAGGAGATTCAGGCATCCAGCCCCGGAAGGAAGGAAGGAAGGAAGGAAGGAAGGAAGGAAGGAAGGAAGGAAGGAAGGAAGGAAGGAAGGAAGGAAGGAAGGAAAAGGGGAAGGGGAAGGGGAAGGGGAAGGGGAGGGGAGGGGAAACAGGCTCTAGGTGGTGACAGCGTGCCTGAGCTGGGTAGCGGGTTGGGATTTGCTAAGAGCCTGGAGGAACCTGCAGTCCTGAGAGCTGTGTTTGGCAGTTAGAAAACAGCAGAGTGCAAAAGACATCTTTAAGCTAAGTGGTCTAATACTGCTGCCAGGGCTTTTAGGTTAAAGAGATGGGACATACTGGAGACAGAATGAAGTTCACAAGAATGAGGGTCTTGGTAGGCAATTTTTCTCCCTCAAGAAGCAGTCCTGTTAGATTGGAGATGGCTGGAAACAGGCTGGGGACTTAGCTTAGCAGCAGAGCACCTACCTTGCAAGCACGCCGTCGTGAGTTCGATACCTGGTACCGATAAAAAAAAAATAAAAGAGTATAAAGAGATGGCTAGAACTGTGTGAATAAAAGTCTGATATCAAATGGCATGTTCATCAAATGACTGAGTGACCTACTTTCTGACCTGCAGATCATGGTCAGGAGCATCTTCCTATTCCTCGACCGCACATATGTCTTGCAGAACTCCATGCTCCCTTCCATCTGGTGAGTGGTCCTTCTTGCTGCCCAGCCTGGCCAGGATGTCTGTGTTGTTGCAGCTGTTGAGCAGACATTATGTCACCCTGGTCATGGTATAGACTGGGACCCAGATGGCCTTAGCATGGAGTGCCAGGCTTTGTCAGCTGCGTGCCCATGAGGAGCAGTCGCAGCAACGTCCGCCTTCCCTGGCAAGTTGCCTCCCTGACAGAGGCGCACCCAGGCCTGGCTCCAAGCAGAGGGCAGAGGCTGAGTGCCCAGAAGCCATGTGGCGATGCTGTGGGCTGTGACACTTCCGGTGGCACCCGGAAAGAGCAGGCTGGGCCATGAGTCCACTGTGCGACATGTTGGGCAGTCACATGGCTCCTGCGATGTGGGCCAGGCTGTGGAGGACATGACGGCCAGTACAGGGAGCGGCCCCAAGGGAGCCCAGCCTGCCCACCAGGAGCGCTTTTAAAGATTCAGCTTACAAAAAAAAAAAAAGATTCAGCTTATGTGTGCATTTTAGGTGTACATTACGATCCCATTTGCCACAGGGAATTTGCACCTGCACACAATAGATCTTGGGGTTTTTTCCTCCTTCCCTTTGCCTCCCCCTCCCTTTATCGTCTCTTCTCCTTATGTGCAAAAGCTTTATTTCCATCTTTTCCTTCTTTCCTCATTTTTTCAACACAAGCACTTGGAAGAGGTCTCCAGGGTGTGTAGTATGGAAGTCTGCTGAGGGTCAGTGGAGGGTAGGGTTGGAAGAGCAGAACCAAAGTCCTATTTTTCGGTCACTGTTACCCAGGGACATGGGGCTGGAGCTGTTTAGAAACCACATCATCAGTGACAAGATGGTGCAGAGCAAGACTATCGATGGCATCCTGCTGCTGATCGAGCGGGAGCGGAGCGGGGAGGCTGTGGACAGGAGCCTGCTGCGCAGCCTGCTGAGCATGCTCTCGGACCTCCAGGTGGGCTGCCGCCTCCCGGCCTGCATCAGGGTGTGCAGAGGGCATGGCCCTACGCCAGCACTGTACTGCTTGCCACAGAAGAAAAGATGGCTTAAATGCCTGGTTTTTTTCAAGTTAAGTATGTCATAAAGATAAAATTAGGTGACAGACTGGAAAGAAATACTGGCTGCACATTAAAAAACACCAGGGGCCAAGCCAGTCAAAGTGGTGCCCTCTTGTAATTCCAGTGCTTGGGAATCTGAGGCAGGAGGGTTGCCATGAGTTCCAGGCTAGCCTGTGCTACATATTAAGACCCCATCCCAAAAAACAAAACAAAAAAACTCACAAAAACGAGGCATTATGGAACCCTCCAGGGGACAGAGGTGCAGGGCCCAGGGCTGCACAGGGAGGAATGCTGGGCGGGGGCAGTGCAGGCAGCCCGGCCCGGCAGCGGGACCTTCAGGTGCTGCCTCTGAATTTGTCAGTAACTGTGCGTTTCCTAGGTATATAAAGACTCATTCGAAGTGAAATTTTTGGAAGAGACTAACTGCTTATATGCTGCAGAAGGCCAAAGACTGATGCAGGAGCGTGAGGTGAGACAGGTGCCTGCTGTTGCTTTGTTCTGTGTCTATGGGCTGCTGCTCTGCACTGTTCCTCAGCATTTTCTGCTCACACCGGGCCTGTGACTGAGAGTTGGGGATAGCTGTGGTCTCGCCAGAGTCCCCAGTAATGACCTTACTTGTCACTGTAGTAAGAATGTTATTTCTCCCCCTTAACTTAGAAACACTTTGTCTTCCCGCAAAAAGCCCCAAAAAAGTAGTTTCTGAAATAGTGAAGAGCTTCAAGTTTATATAAGAAGATAAAGAATAAATTCTAAATATGAAAGAGAAAATCCATGTAAACTTGTCATCTGTGCAGGAACCATTGGAAAAAATTGCACATGGAAAAGTGTATGTAATCATAGCATGGCCTCAGCCAGTACCTAGCTTCCCAGGTCTGAAGCACAGCCCTCAGGGCAGCCAGGTTGGCAGCAGTGTTGCCTGCCTGCCTGCCTGCCTGCCCATAGGGTGGGCCCTCCCCACTTGGCTGCAAAGAAAGTTCCACCTCCCTGCACCACACAGCTCAATGCCTGAAGCAGCTCTGCCCCTGCTGGTAGCTTTGCTAGCCAGCCAGGTGTGGGGCTCCAGTGGGTGACACCCCTCCTGCCCAGGCACCAGCCCGCCCCCAGCATGGCCCTGGAGGGGCTCATGGCCTTCTGAAGGTCAGTAAGGGAGGCCCGAGTCTTGAGCTGGAGGCAAGGTGAACCTCCAGGCCACTAAACCCCTCACCCCTTGGAAGTGTGTTCCTATTTGGCTTACAGGTGTGGAGGTTTTTTGTTTGTTTTGCTTTACGAGGGCAATAACTTCATTTCTTGGGTCATAAAAAGTCTTTGTGTCGTGATACTTTCTTTGTAAGGTTCCAGAATATCTTAACCACGTGAGCAAGCGTCTGGAAGAAGAGGGTGACCGTGTCATCACATACCTGGACCATAGCACACAGTGAGTATCACCGTTGGCGGCATCCCCAGCAGGTGTTCTTGTGGCTGGATGTTGAAACCGATGGTACCTGGGAGTACTTTTGCTCCTGGTGCACTTGGTGTACATTGTCTGTCATCGTTCAGCATTTGCAGGTTCTCTTCCCTCTGTGGAGATGGGGACCTGTTGTTTACCCTGGTGGAGTGGACACTGACTACCACTGTTTCAATTGGGAACTTTGATTAAACATCTTAGTGGCTGCAGTTGTTATGCTGCTGCTGCCTGTTTTTTCTATCTTTCTTTTTCTAGTCTCAGCCGGGGAGAAGTTAGGGAAAAACAGAATGTGTGGGCCAGGTGTTTGACATCTCCTCCTGTGAAGTGGGGAAGAGTAGAGGCACAGCACACAGACGAGTGGTCACACCTGAAGAGGCTGCCCCATGCTGCAGGGACAGGCGAGGGGACAGGGATGGGCTGGCAAAACACAGTGGAAAAAGGAAGCAGAGTTCCTGAAAGGCAGAGGCAGGCAAGGGCAGGCTGGCCTGGGGATGTTGGTGGGTACCGTCAGACCCCATTTCATGGGAGGGAAGAGGACTGTTCCTGGTTACTTTTCTGTCATTTCTGAAACAAAATACCTGACACCCAGAATTGAAAAAGGGAGGATTTTATTTAGCTCACAGTTTGTAGAGGTTTCAGTACATAATCTGCTGGCTCCACAGCAGGGTGGCACATCACAGAAGGGCAGCAGTTCATGGTGGAAGATAGCAAAAGCAAGAGGGGCAGGGAGATAGATAAGCCTCTTATATATAGTATACATTGTACTGGAATTATGGTGATGCCAATCCAGTTAGTGGACTGATCTAGCAGTCACCCCCTTAATCCCAGCATTGCACTGGAAATCACTCTCACACTCTAGATTCAGCTACTTCCAAAAAACTGTGCCTTCATAAGGCTTTGGGAGGACATCTAGGCACAAACCATAACAAGGACCCACAGAGGCCAAGCAGAATATCCAGGGAGCTGCAGGCTGCAGCACTGGCCCCGTGTCTCCTTGGGCCGGTGTGACTGCCATGAGACAAACACTGAAATGCTCCTCGGTGAAGGCTTGGGAAGGAGCCTCGGGCTGATCCTTGGGATAAAGCAGATGCTCTGATCTCTGAAGAGAACTGAGAAACCGAGATAAGTTGAGCTGTGGGTAACAGGAGGAAACCAGGAAGTGTTCCCGTGTACCCCATGGCGTGGCAGTTGCACTTGCTGGACTTGACACTGGGATGCCCTGTTCTGGGAGACGCTTGTGGGCCAGTGCCCAGGGAGCAGATGCAGGTGGCTGGGCCATGATACAAGGGCCCTGCCAGTTCAGAGGACACTGGAACAGTGAGGGCAGAGAGACTTGGACAGCAGTGGGGCAGGAACCATGGAATGCTGAGGGAGAAAGTAATTCAGAGAGAAAGGTTGCACCCACAGGCCAAAACCAGACTGGATTCCCTGCAGGCTCCTGAGAACGCTGGGCTTCCCCATCAGGAAGTGCTCTAGGGGAGGTGGACACCCTGGTTTGTTGTCTGGGTGCGCCTTCCCCTGGGTGCCCACGTCTGGGGGTCTGGTCCACCTGCAGAGCTGTCATTCTAGCTTGCAAGTGTGCTAGAGAGCCTCAGCCTGGCAATGGGAGGTGTGTGCTGCACCCTGGGTCCTGCTTGTGGCAGCTGCCCACCAGCCCCACCCTGCCCCTGTTTCTGATGCTTATTCTCTCTTGCTTTTGTAGGAAACCGCTGATTGCTTGTGTGGAGAAGCAGCTGCTAGGAGAGCACTTGACAGCAATTCTGCAGAAAGGTGGGTTTTCCTGAGCCATAATTAAGTCAAATGCCAATCCCTACACACAGAGGAAGGTGACACTCATTACTGTCCTAAGAAATCACCAAGACCAGGGTGGGGTGGGGCCTAAGAGAGTACTTCCTGCTGAAATCCTAGCCAGTCACCCCTGCAGGACCATCATCCACAGACGGCCGGGGTGTGTGGACCCCAACTTGGCACTGGTCTCCCGACTCACATTTTCCAGCCAGCTGACCTGGGTGAAGAGCCCGGGCTTGGCAGTGTGAACGCCAGATTTCACAGCCTCCTCACTGGGCAATGGGGGGACCTGCGTGGGATGGGGGTGGGGGGCTGTCCTTCCCTGGTTCCTGAAAAGGAAGACACCAAGTTACAGGCTCCCGTCACCTGTGCACCTGGGCTGTGTTGTGAGCAGTGGGGCAGCAGGGGCGGCTGCTTGCGGGGCTGCTCAGGATTCAGCGCAAGGCCTTGGCTCTGCCCGAAGCTGAGTGGGCTGCACTCAGCCCCGACTCTCAAGTTCCTGATGTCACTTTCTGTAACCCAGGTGCTCAGGGTCACTGTCCAGAAGTCCCTTTAGCTGTGTGGAGGCTGCAACCTCCCCCCAGCTGTGCCTGTGTGCATCCTGCTTGGATTCTTCGCTGCTCTGCTCTGCTGGGCACTCGTGCTCTTGCAGTGGACACCAGCGGCCGTGACCAGCCAAGCCTGCAGGGAGGAAAGGGGCATTGTCCCAGAGCTTGTGGTCCCCAGCTCACCAAAAAGAAGCTAGGCTCACACAGCTCGATGTTGGTGCCTGAGTCATGAGCTGAGTCAGGGTCCAAGCCTGCCTGTACTGCTGTTTTTACATAAATGAGAGCTTCTTTTACTGTCTGCCTAGAAACAAATGTATTCAGAATTTGTAGCCATTGTTTTTTTAAAAACAATAGTCACTCCATAAAGAAAATAAAGGACTGCAAGTAAATAGTAGAAATTTGCATAAATTGTTTGAACGCATGATTTGATGAGTGAAATTTTTACAGGAAAAGTTATATTTGTACTGACAAGTTTATTGCCAGGCATGGTGCCTCCTGCCTGTAATCCCAGCTGTTCAGGAGGCTGAGGCAAGAGAGTAACAAGTTTGGGCACAGCCTGGGCACCTTAGCTAGGCCATGTCTCAAAATGAAAAAAAAAGGGCTGGGAATGGAGCTCAGTGGTGGAGCTAACCCAGGTTCAGTCTCCAGTACTGCACGGAAAAAAGACAAAAAGTTCATCTGCACCGGCAAACTCGACTAGGCTGGAGAAATAACAGAAGGAGCTGGAGCTCCGGGTCCGGTCCGATCACAGGCACCATGGTCTCTGCTCCATCCCTACCTGCCAGGGAAAACTAGGGTTCCAACCCTCCGCACTCACAGATTTCTGCTCTGCTTTGCTGCAGTGTCAGTTAGCAGAAAGCAGTGTTTATTTAAAAAGCCACAGCCAAGCTTTTCTGTTTGTGATACGGTTTTATAGGAAGTTCTGATAAAATTGAAATACCTGAAATAGCCAAAACAAAATCTGTGTTATACACGTCAAAATATCGAATGAAAAATGAGTAATTTCTCTTGCACACCTTTTTATGTTTGAGTAAAATTAATCAGCTAAAAATCAGAGAGTTACTGTATGGGGATGGTGGACTAAACCAGAAGTGACTTGGGTCCTTAGTCTCCCAGGTCAAGCCGTCGGTATAAACAGTTTCTGCTGCTGCCTGTCTTGTGAGATAAGAGAGGTTTCACCATGTGAGGAGTTGGGAAGTCCTCCAGCACACTCAGAAGTGGGAGTGACCCGCCTAGCCCTGTCTAGATACTTAACGAGACCTGCCTGCTCGGTAGGAGGGCCTGGCGCACAGCCTCCCCTCCGTGCTGCTCTTCGGGGTGCCACTGTGTGGCAGCTGGTTGGCAACAGTGCAGACTTCCTGCCATGACCTTTCTGTACCATACCAGGGCTGGACCACCTGCTGGATGAGAACCGGGTGCCCGACCTCACACAGATGTACCAGCTCTTCAGCCGGGTGCGGGGTGGCCAGCAGGCACTGTTGCTGCACTGGAGCGAGTACATCAAGGTACTGCAGGTCTCAGAATTCCTGCCATGCTGCCTGGGGACATTTGCGGGTGGGGGGGACTGGAATACTGCTCTGTGAATCAGTGACACAGCTGTGAGTTCCCACAAACTGGTGGGGATGTGTCTGCCCCTTCCCGAAGATCACCTGTGTAAACGTTTTCCTAAGTTAAGTTTTTCTGAGATAATAGCAACAGTGACAGACCCATGCAGGGAGGACTTGAGACCTCGAAGCAGCCGCTTTTGTGTCTTGTTAACACCGCCCTAGCTTCCTTCCGTGGTCGTGGTCTCTCAGACCTCTCAAACCGAGGTCTGTGTTGCTTGCCAGCAGTGCCTCTGTAGGGAAGCTTCCTGTTGCATGTGGCTAGTGGTCTGCAGCCCACACATGGGTTTATTGCCTTGTATCTAGGCGTTCTCAAGAGTTCCTCAGATGCCAATACAGGGCCGTGCACAACTTCTGGGGCCTCCCTCCTGTGTCCTCGTCCTGTGTTGCAGAAGTAATGCCTAGGCCTGGCCCAGGATTCAGCACCACACACTACCTGCCTTGAAGGGACACAGACCTTCCCATGGCCACAGTGCGGAGGGTGCCGGGGCACCAAGCAGCAAGGCCAGGGCTGCCACCAGAGTGCGAGGCTGCAAGAGGAGCACTGTTCCTAAACCTGTCGCTGACTTGGCATTGCCTTGCTTTTGTAGACTTTTGGGACGACGATTGTCATCAATCCCGAGAAAGATAAAGACATGGTGCAGGACCTGCTAGAGTTCAAGGACAGGGTGGACCACGTGGTGGAGGTGTGCTTCCAGCGGAACGAGCGCTTCGTCCACCTGATGAAGGAGTCCTTTGAGACCTTCATCAACAAGAGGCCCAACAAGCCTGCGGAGCTGATCGGTAGCGCAGTGGTGCCCTGGGCGCTTGATTAGCGGGGGAGGATTAGCTTGCCTTAGGGCTTAGACTCCTTATGGGGGGCAAGGGAAGGGTTTTTCCCAAGCCCATCTCAACACACACCTGTGCACACCTGCATGCCTGTGCAAGGGGCGACGTGACAGGGATTTGGTAGTCAGAGCTTGACCTCACAGGAGAATGGGACAGCAAGGGTTTAGTTTAGTTTGTGCTCCTGGACTGAGCTCCGGAGCTGTCTTCTGGAAGGTCCTGACTGCTGGTTTCTGTCCTGACTGGGACAGGAAGTGAATTCTCAGAAATTACATGGAGTACGGACACCTCCGCATAGGAGCCTGAGCTCCATCTCTGGGTAATCCCCATTGAGATACTCAGTCACCAGGTTAACATAACATGGACTTACTCTGATAGAGCAGGTTGTGAGCCAGCACTTTGTACAATTACTGTAGTTCACAGTAAGATAAAAGTAACATTGTAGGAGGCATAAACTCTTACTGCCAAGTAGAAGTGCTTTTTAACTTAAAGGTGTAAAAAACTACAATAGCAGGGAGACAGATTTTGGTGTGCAAGTGATGACTGGGGTACAGTGTGCCTGGAGTTCATGAGGCAGTTGGCCACTTTTCTGCGAATTCAGAATATTCCAAATAAAGTGAGAAAGGAAAAAGTCAATAAAAGGAACAGCAAATCTAAAGGCAGTTTGATTAGGCTTTTGGGCAATGTTACTGGTTTCTTCACTGAAGAGAACGCTGACCTCTTGCGAATCGGGGCTTTGCAAAGTTGGGCTGTGTCACAGGGAGGCTCCTAGGCCACCATGCACACACACAGCCGGCACTCGTGGGCTCCTGCACTGCTTGGAGCAAGAAGCCCCAAGTAAAACGCTTTAGTCCCTTCACTGATACTTTGGCTATAATCACTTGGGGTGTAAGAAAAGTCTCTGAGAAAGTCAGCTCTGAGTTTCTAACTTTGGAGCTTGGGCAGCTGTACCCCAGTTCCGTGGTAGTGTCACGGCAGAACCAAAGTATTGTATGTAGCTGCTGGTGCAGGTTTTCTGTTCAATCTCGAATTAGGAAAGATAAGGCGCCTGCTTCCTTAAACACTCAGTCCTTGGCGTAAACTTGGGAGGATTTGTTCCCCTGCGACCTGAGTGCATCGGGTCTCTGCCCTCTGTCCTGCAGGAGCGTTCAAGAAGGGCCCTGGCTGTTGTCAGAAGAAGTGAAACAGACCCTTTTTCTCCAGATTTTGTTTTTGTTTTGGCAGTGCTGGGGTGGGACGTGGTCTTCCTGCATGCTGGGAGGGTGCTCTGCCCGACCACCCAACTGCTTTCTAATCAAAGCTGTCACTCTCACAGCCAAGCATGTGGACTCAAAGTTACGAGCAGGCAACAAGGAAGCGACCGATGAGGAGCTGGAGCGAATCCTGGACAAGATCATGATCCTCTTCAGATTCATCCATGGTGCGCGCCGGTATTGCGCCTGGCCTGACAGGGTCCCCTGGGCTTGCTCAGCTTGTATGCAGCTCACCGGCATCTAACGCTCACCTTGTTCCCCTTGGTTCTGCCAGGTAAAGACGTGTTTGAAGCGTTTTATAAGAAAGACTTGGCAAAAAGACTCCTTGTTGGGAAAAGTGCCTCGGTGGATGCAGAAAAGTCCATGCTGTCCAAGCTGAAGCACGGTGAGCGCGGGGTGGGCCCTGCCCCGGGGCGGGGCCCTTCCCTGCCTCTGACTTGGCCCTTCACATATCACAGAGTGTGGGGCCGCCTTCACCAGCAAGCTGGAGGGCATGTTCAAGGACATGGAGCTTTCTAAGGACATCATGGTTCACTTCAAGCAGGTGAGTGGAGCCAGGGCCGAGTCAGCCGTGCTCCCAGCTGCTGAGAAGGTTGAAGCAGGAGGGTTGCAGGTTCAAGGCCAGCTTGAGTAACTCGTCCCGGCTCACTCTCAAAGCCACATTTGAAAGGCTCGGGGTGTAGCTCAGTTGTACATGCTTCCCTGGCATGCGCAAGGCCCACTTTCCATCCCCAGTACCACCAAGAAAAAGTGGGAGAGAGCAGGTTGTTTTGGGTGAAGCAGCCTGGAGTGTGTCACATTGGTGGCATAACCTATGATGTGGTGACATAGGATTTGACCCAAGGGAAGCATGTGAACACAATAAATGCAAATGCTTTCTGAAAGTTTATTTTGAAAATTGAAGTTTTCTGCTCATGTCTCATGCTTTTACGATAATTGCTTTGTCTTGGGTTTCGCTGTCTCTCCTAGCATATGCAGAACCAGAGTGCTCCAGGCCCCATCGACCTCACGGTCAACATCCTCACCATGGGCTATTGGCCCACTTACACACCCATGGAAGTACACCTACCACCTGAGGTGAGCCCCAAGTACCCCTTCCCACACTCCCCGTGGGAGTCACGGGGTGGGCGTGGGTTCAAGACTTTTGCTTCTGCTGAAGATAACAGGTGTCGGGGACTGGGGACTGCAGGAACTGTGGTGGGAGGCTGAGTCCTGGGGAGCTCTTAACAGTATGACCCCAGTCCCAGTTCTGTCAGCCATCTCTGAAATGTCTTCGGAGTGTTTTTCTGATCCCCAGCAAAGCCTCATGAGCACACAGTTGGGTGCCACTTCTCTGTCTCCTAAAGGGTTTGATGCCCAGGCCAGGTCCAGCGGGCACACAGCTGCCCTTGGTGGCAGGAAGCAGTCGTGTGGCTAAAGTCTTGGGCCGATTCTCCCTGCATCATCAGTGTTTTCCTTCCCTGTGTAAGTGGGAGGCGATCTGTGGGCCGACAGAGCCAGACTGTCCATGTCTCATTATTCTCTGTTGGTGACACAAGTGTCTCTGCCTGGGGCCGGGGATTTAGCTCAGTGGCATAAGCGCCAGCCTGGCAAGCGTGAGGTCATGAGTTCGATCCCCAGTACCCCCCCCAAAAGTGTCTCTGCCTGTGTCCAGGGTCACCTGGATGAGTGGGGTCAGTTTTCTAGTTCTGCTTCGAGGAGGAGGCTGTTCACTTTTTACCTGTCCCTCTGACTCATTGCGTGGACTCCCGGCTTTTTATGTTGCTCACTCACTGGGGCTCCCCAGTTGGGCTGGGGACTCCAGCGGCGTCTGCTGTCACAGTGCATCCTCATCCTGTGCTCTTCTGGTTCCAAGAGATGTCAGGGCTTTGGCATACTGTGTTTATTAACTAGTTAAGTTTATTGGTACATTTTAGGTATATGTAATGATCACATTCATTATAGGAAATTTGTACCTGTACATGTTACAATTTGATGCTTTTTTTTTTTCATTCCCCTACCCTCCTTTCAACTCCTCTTTTCCTGCTTACACACAAAAGCTTTGTTTCCATTTTTTTTTTCACTTCTTTTCACATCATTTTTTTCTTTTCCCTTCCTTCTGGTAAAATATGTCTTAATATTTGGTTTTCCAAGTGCATCTATCTTAAAAGTGGCATTAAGCACATTCACTGTTCACCACAGCTGTCACCTCAGATTCCTCACATGGAGACCTATACCTGGAAGGTATCATTCTGGTCCCTTCCACAGGCCCTGCGGCCACAGCCCTACCCTGTCTGTAGATTTGCCTACACATCAGGGTCACAGGATGTAGCTTTGTCCTGCTTCCACACTGTCTCTGTACTGCAGCGTGTGCTTTTTTGGCATTGTGTGCACAGACTGTGTTTCATTAATGAGCACGAGGCCTTTCGGGTTATTATAAACAATACATGGTTTTTGTTACTTTTCTCATTGCTGAGACAAAATACCCAACACCCCCAAGTTAAAGACAGAAAGGTGTATTTGGCTTGCAGTCTGTAGAGGTTTCAGTCTATAGTTGGCTGGCTCCAAGGCAGGGTGATGTGGCAGAGGAGAAACCACTGATGGCAGGCAGAAGTCAGCAAAAGCGAGTAGCAACAAGCTATGACCACAGCTCTTTGTGTCTCTTGTATTTTACCCAGACAACCTGCTGTTACGGCTGTAGCACTCACATCCTTGACTCTGGTGTCACAGTATGAATCAATCCCAGAATCATGTCTCTGATTCCAGCAGCACAAACTGTAGACCCAGCCATCTCCGAAAAGCTCTTCCTGGGACTGAGTGTGGCTTGGGGGGACATCTAGATAGAAACCAGCACAGCACCCGTGAAGGTGTGTGCACGGCTCCTGCAACACCTGCAGTCGCCTCTGGGCATGACCCTGGGGGCAGAAATGCCAAGTGGGATGTGTTGTGCCTGCCTTGCTGAGGAGTCCAGACTAGCCCCAGGGTGGCAGCGCCCTTCATAGTCCTGCCAGCTCCATGGTCTCCACTCTTGGAACACTCACGGTCTCGCAGTGTTGTCATCTCCAGGCCCATGCAGTAGGGTCGCCCCTTGGCTTGACTTGCGTTTCTAGGGTGACAGATGATGCCCCATGTCTCCGTGTTCTTGTTGGCCACTTGGGTGTCTCCTTGGGGTGTCTGCTGGACTCACCTGCCAGATTTTACTTCACCTGTTTGCACTACACTCCTGACACCCTCGACCTTATTGGAGATGTAACTTGCTGTCATTTCCCCCTGCGTGAGCTCCTTGATGTGTGTGTGCGGTGTGCGACAGCTGTGTTCACTTGGGGAACTGGCACGTGCTTGGAACATGTGCTGATCATGTTCTGCCTCTTTACCGCCTCCCCCCCCCCCGGCAGTCCCTTCCCAAGTCTGCCACTTTGTTTCCTACTGTCCCCCTTTAGCTTTTTAATTCATCTGTGTCTTAGGTTTGTCATGTAAGAGGAACCATTGGGTATTTTCTTCCTGGGTCTCACTTATTTCAGTTGCAGTTATGGCCTCAAGCTCATCCACTGTCTCATAAATGACACAGTTTCATTCTTCAGGGCTGTTGTGTCACTTTCTTGATAGTACTTTAGTCCATTTTCTGTTCCATAGCAAAATACCTGAGAGCAGGTATTCATGGAGAAAAAGCATCGATTTCCTGTAGCTTTAGCGGTTGGCAAGACCAAGGTCAAGGGGCTGCACCAGGTCAGGGCCTTCTTGCCAAGGTCATGAGGACAATCCAGAGACAGGCAACCCTGGCTTTCTAACAGACCTGGGCTGGAAGGTTGCCTGCTGTCCCTGGCACAGCCCATTTGAGTGTCAGTGTGTGACAGCAGCTCCCTCCCAGTGCAGGGCAGGGTCCTGGCTGTCACCTGCTGCATGGGTGAAGAGGGATCCCCAGCATTGTTAGGAGTCAGGGGAGGGAAAGGTAAGCTGGTGCAAGTGCAACCGGGCAATGGGTCCCTTGTGGCCTCTGCATGTGGCAGGAAAGCCCTGAGGGCCGAGGCTGAGGCATGTTTCCTCCGGTGAGAGAAACCAGGAAAGAGTCATCCAGATACATGAGCATGTTTTGTGTCCAACTGTGAGAATGTGAGACCCTAAGCGCAGTCTTCATTCTGCCTGCTGACCGGTGTCCCACCTTGGCCTCTCAGATGGTCAGGCTGCAGGAGGTGTTCAAAACCTTCTACCTGGGCAAGCATAGCGGCCGGAAGCTCCAATGGCAGACGACGCTGGGCCACGCTGTTCTGAAGGCGGAGTTTAAGGAGGTATGTGTTTCCTTGAGGCAGCACTCACTGTGTGCCTCATCAAGTATGGTGACAGGATTTCCCATTTGTCAGTGAGCTTTAGTAGCCAAAAAGGGAAATTCAGCCATTAGCTTTTCTAGGTCAGTAAAATAAGGAACAGTTAAAGGACTGGTATTTTTATCAACAAAAATCAATGACAAACCATTCAACAGAAAGCCATTTGTCTAATTGTACAAAGAGCAGAAGCTGTGAAGAGGCAACTCTTCACAAGCAAAACTTGTTTCCCTGGACATGCACTCAGCTTCTCTGCTAACCGAGCGGTGGCCAGGTAAAACCCAGTGAGGGGACCCAGCAAGGGGACACTGTGACCCAGGGACTGATATAGGTGGACCCGAACAGGAAGCAGCTTATGCCACTGCTGGGCAGCTGCATATGTGAGGCTGTCACAGGGCAAGCTGGCAGCTCTAGGGATTTTTTGTCAGGTTCGTCCCTCGTACCTAGCTACTTTATCTTCCTTTGCTTCAGGTGCCAGACATGTTGGCACATACCTGTTATCCCACCACTCTGGAGAGCTAAGGCAAGAAGATCACAAGTTCAAGCCTAGTCCCTGCAATTTAGCAAGATCATGTCCCAGAAAATTTAAAAGGGCTGGGTTGTAGCTCAGTGTGAAGTTCTGGGTTTAATCCCCAGTACCTCACAGCGTGCACAGACAAAGGTGCCAAGCCAGGGAGCTTGGCCTGGCCTGGCCTGGCCTCTTCTCCTCTCTTTTCCCTTCTCCTCCTTTTCCCTTTTCTTTCTGTGGTATGGGGACTGAGTGTATAGCCTCACACATGCTACACAAGCCTTCTACCATTGAGCTCTGCCCCCTAACCTTTATTTTAAACTTTCGTTTTGAGACAGGTATTGCTAAGTTGCTCAGGTTAGGCTTGAATTTGAAGTCATCCTGCCTCAGCCTCCTGAGCAGCAGGGATTATAGGTGTGTACCACCATGCCCAACTGAAAGAACTTTACCATAAAAAATGTCTTGAGAAGAATTTTTAGCCAGAAGTAGCAGCCTGAAGTACACAGTGAGACCTTGTCTTGCAAAAAAAGACAGGAAATATGTAATATCTCGTAACTTTTTTTTTTTTTTTTTTGTCTTTTTGGGACAGGGTCTCGCTGTGTGATTCAAGCCAGCCTTGAGCTCACTTTGTAGCCCAGGCTGGTCTTGAACTCACAGTGATCCTCCTGCCTCAGCCTCCCAAGTGCCGAGATCACAGGCATGTGCCACCACATCCGGCAGCTTTTATTTTATAATCAGCAACATAATTTCTTCTTACGGGGTGACCACGGGTGAATTGTTAGCCCTTCTCAAGATGAGCGATTACAAAGCAGGGCCGTCGTAGCCCTCCTGAGTGAGTCTGAGCGCAGGCCTGCCTGGTGGCCGCTGTCTTCCAGGGAAAAAAGGAGTTCCAGGTGTCCCTCTTCCAGACGCTGGTGCTGCTGATGTTCAACGAGGGAGACGGCTTTAGCCTCGAGGACATCAGAATGGCCACGGGGATAGGTAGGCCATGCTCAGGCAGCGCAGGGCCACCTGCGGGCTGGGGCATGGTGCCAGTGAGGCCTCGCTGCAGTCCCCAGATTCTGGCCCTGTGCACAGACGGCAGAGTGAGTCTCCACCTGCGTTTGTTTCTGTGCAGAGGACAGTGAGCTGAGGCGGACGCTGCAGTCGCTGGCTTGTGGGAAAGCACGTGTTCTGATCAAGAGCCCAAAAGGGAAGGAGGTGGAAGACGGAGACAAATTCATCTTCAATGGCGATTTCAAGCACAAGTTATTTAGGATAAAGATCAACCAAATTCAGATGAAGGAAACTGTATGTACACACTTCTTCCACTTCTGCAGCTTGCAGTGCTCACCAAGAGATCGTAGTTTAATAACAACATAGGAACTTGTAGAATTCTAAAGCATGTATCTAAATATAATCGGAATACACACTGTTGCTAAAAGATACCATTTCTATCAACAGTATTCTCGGTGGAATGAGCAGCAGGAAATGCAGCTCATGGTTATCCAGCACACCCAGCATGCCGGGTCCACATCTTACATGTCAAGTTCTAGCACGGCAGCCCTGATAGCTGGCCCTGTGAGGTGCCCCACAACCTGGCAGCACCAGGCCCTTGGGCCAGGTCCCAGACAGACAAGTCTGTGTTTGGACCACAGCAGTGTCTGTGTCACTAACAGAGGAGTGGCTCACGCAGCAGGGAGCAGACCGTCCCTGACAGCACTATAGCCCAAGGCCAGTTACAGCAGGTCCCTGCAAAGGCCCCATTAGACAGGGCTCAGGGAAGTGGTGGGGTTGGTGCAGGCAACACCAGGAAGACTTAGTAACGGCGATGTCACCCAGACCCCTGCACCTGCACACAGGCTCTAGGTGAGCGAAGTAGAGGAACTTACTCTCTGACATCCACACAAAGCTGCTGGCTCCCATCCACTGTGCTCTGACAGGAAAATATCCTCAAAAGGCCAATGATCTCCATCCCATCATACCAGATGTTGTAAATGTTCATTTATGCAACAAATGCTTGCCACACACTCTGTGGCCACCCCACAAAGCACCAGCAGAGCGCAGCACACCCTGCTCTGGAACCCGAGTCCTGGCTGTCACAACGAGCATCAGGGAAGGCCAGGCCCAGATTGTTACATTTGCGTAGCCAAGAGCGCCAGGATGGTCTTAAGAGAGCAGTGCAGCTAGGTTTCCTCCTCTCCTCATGCTCTTTTAGGCCTGAGAATACTAACCTTTCTTGGACGATGTGTCCCATTGACAATATGGCACAAGCTTGATCAAGTCCCTTCCTGAGACACACTCGCCACAGGCAAGGGCCGTTACCTGCATCCACAGGTTGCTCTGTAAGGAAGGTTAATTTGCTTTTGGCCTATGTGTTTCTAGTAACTGCTCATTACTTTCAGGTTCTGCTCTTTTTAAATGATGCCATGATGATGCCACAGAGCCTGTTTGAAATGAATCAGTTTGCCGTTTTCATGCATCCGTTGGGGGCCATCAGAGTGGGCAGAGCGCTCATTTCTAGAATGAGGCCTGGTGCTGACTTGCTGTTGGCTTTAATATTCTGATATCTGACCGGCATTCTTGCAGATTTCTTACAAAGGAAATAAAACTTTTAACTTTAGTCTTTAAATTTTGGCCTTAGAATTTTGCTATTCTGAGAAGCTAAGCTTTCCTAGAACAAAGGAAAATGAGCAAAACAGGATTCTCTGTCTGGCCTTGGTTTACTTTAAGACTGAATCTCCCTGGGCATGGGGGTGCACACCTGTAATCCCAGCATTTTGGAGGCTGAGGCAGGAGGACCTTGTGAGTCCAGCCCCAGCCTGAGCTTCATAGTGAGTTCAAGGCCACCCTGGAATACATAGCAAGACCGTCTCAAAAAAAAAAAAAAAAAAAAAAAAACCCTCAGAGACAGAGTCCCTCATCAAACTCAAGAACATGAAGAAACCCTACTGAAAATACATCTTCACACTTGTTTCCCTTTGTGTACAGGTTGAAGAACAAGTTAGCACTACAGAACGAGTATTTCAGGATAGGCAATACCAGATTGATGCTGCTATTGTCAGAATAATGAAGATGAGAAAGACGTTGGGTCACAATCTCCTGGTCTCTGAACTGTACAATCAGCTGAAGTTTCCAGTGAAGGTAGGTGTCCTGCATAACACACAGCAGTGCAGGGCGGGAGGGACCACAGAGGCTGGCACTGGGTTGTCTCTGTCCTCATTTTGGGGCACTTGTCCTGCCTTCCTGGACCTCTGCCACCAGTTAAGGTGAGGCCACAGACCTCCGGGGAGCAGTGATGACCAGCTGCCTCAGCGCTCTCCAGCAGGGCATATACCATTGCTGCCACTGCACACAGACATCCGCGTCAGGGTCAGTGAGCTCCTCTTGGGAGCGTTGCTCTGCTGTGTGTGCAGGGCGAGCTGGAGGGGCCGTTGGGCAATGCGTCCTGGGGTGCACCCAGAGCTGCTGCAGCTGGTCCAGCCCCTGTGCTGCAGATGCCTTGGGGGTGGGCGCCTGGTTGGGATGGACTGGTCAGCACTTCAGAGGTAGACAGGAGCCCCCCCAGGACCGTGGTGCGTGCACACCCCCACGCCAGGGCCAGGGGTTTCCCTTTGCAAATGAAGGCCCCAGCAGTGAAGTGGAAGTACAGGGAATGGCTGGCCAGGGCCTCTAGATCTGCTTTTAGGTAACTGGGTCTCTAGCCATGTCTCCTCAAGTGTAGGGCCTGTTATTGAATAGAAAGGTTTGCTGTCTGGAAAACAGCAGAGCAGAGCTGGATGGATGCCCTTTCTGGGCAGTCACTCTAAGGCTATGACCCTTGGAATCCGTGGTTACACTGTGTGGACACACACAACACATGTGCCAACATGTAATAAGTACACATCTGAGGAAAGCAACAGGGTTCCCACAAAACACATCCCTGCCAACATCTACCTGGCTTGTGCCCTGCCTGTCGGCTACCATGTGCATGTGCCTGGTGGAGCCAGGCTCCGATGGGTCAGGGGACCGTGCAACACTGTCCTCAGGGCAGCTCTCTGTTCTCTTTGTAATCATCTATGATACATGTGTAAATGTGGGGGCAGAGTAACATATGTTTGCTGTGTGACGTGGTCTCTGTGTTAGTAAGTGTAATGTGCCTGTCATGAGTTTCATCTCTTCTAGCCTGGAGATTTGAAAAAGAGGATAGAGTCCCTCATAGACAGAGACTATATGGAGCGAGACAAAGACAGTCCCAATCAGTACCACTACGTGGCCTGAGGGCCATGCCTGCTGTCTCTGGGAAGCAGATGTAGAGCACCAACAGGCAGTACCCTGGGACCCCCAAGCCACCATGCCCACGACAGCCCCTGTGGGCACTCAGACTGGACAGCAAGGACAATTCTTGGGTCGTCCTTCCTACACTCGAGGATTTTCAGATGCCACGTGTATCTTCTCCCACACATGCCCCAGTTCTTCCTCTAGTTCCTTTAGGCATTTAAATTGTTTCTGTTGCTCTGTGCAAAACGACTTCAAGGCTGGACATGAAGACATCCAGTGGCAGTTCCTTCACAGGTGTGGGCCTGTGGCAGGCAGCCGCACGTGTGGTGTGTCCTGGTGTGAGATTGTGCGTGCATGACGGAAAGACCCTAAATGCTGCGTTCTGACGACAGGCGGGAGCAGGGGCCTCGCTGGTGTGCGTGGGAAGAAGCTGGCACCTGCACTGGTGACAATTATGCAATCTAAGCACTGGCCTCTCTATTTCCTGTTTCCTCAGCAAGTTTCAACTTTGGTAACTGGTATCCTGTAAAATCAGGTTTCTAGGGAGACCCCTGATGTGCCAAGAGGGCCTGTGCCTGCTGCTTTTGCCACAGGGCCTGTCGCCTGGCCGCGCCCAGCACGGTCTGTTCAGCCGCGTCTCCTGTGTGTCTGCTGCCAGGTGGGGTTGGGGTGTCTGGGTTTCCCTGCCGAGATTGAGTCTGGCAGTCCCTGTTTTGGCGTGGGGTCACTGCTGTTTGATTTTTCAACTGTGGTATTTGTGTGCTTGCCACAATAAAGTCTGGTTTGGTTTCCCAGTCCTGCACAGGGACCGTTCTTGCTCTCTGCTTACGCTGCCCAGAGCAGGGCTTCACAGGAGGTGCTCAGCCTCGGTACCTGGCAGTGCCCACAGGTGCTGGGTCCCAGTGTGGAAGGGTTCTGTAGGTGCTCATTACAGGCGTCGCACCTACCCCAGGAGGTGGGGCAGGCACCGGAAGGTCATTAGGGATGTTAGGATTGTAACAACGACAAAGATACTTTGTGGTGATGTTTAAAAGTACTTTATATTTTGCAAAACAGCATGTTTCATTTTGATGAAAAGCTACCAAAGGAATTTTGATCATGGTATAAGTGTTTAAAGCAATATTTTCTGGAATATACCAAGTTTATATAATTTGATTTTATGCTAAATTATTAAAGAATTCTCCCGTTTTGAAACATGCATGTTCAAAGTACAATATCTTTGGGTTCTCATATGAAAATCCTTATGCTTTAAGTATCATCATTTCTATATTTGTAAATTTTCATTTATGAGTTCTATGATATGTGGTCTATGAAAGACCAAATAGATTTCTATTTCTTATATTTTAAGTTCATTGTGTCTAGAGATTAATATTGTAATTTAATAGACTTACTTTGAATAAAACTAGTTAAATTGGCCTTAAAATTACATTAATAAAACTTTTTGGTATGCAAACTATGCATTCCTCCTAACTCCTCAGCACCTTTATCACCAGTGCACCTGAAGAAGAAAGCAGAAGCAGGGAGAAGACCAGCAGCTGTTCTGCCCAGTAACCTCTCACACGGTGCCCAGCTGGCGACTGTGGGTGCCCTGGCAAGCATGGGCTGCTCGCGCCATGCCGTGGTCCCTTCGGCTTACATTAGTGCGTCACGCGGCGAGTCTCACGATACAGAGGGAGCATGGAAAAAGAAAAGGCCCTTGTATTGGAAAGAAGGTGAAACTGCAGATGAGATCATTGTGTACCCAGAACATCTTTTTTAAAATACATAGTTAGGACAGAATTAACAGGAAAGTCAATATACTTTCTCTAAATACAGACTACAGTGGAAGAGCATGTTTTCAGTAACGGAAAAGAATAAAATACCCACTGAAAGACAGGGAACTATCTACCTGAAAAGCAAGTGGAGGTTGTTCAGGCACACATGAGAACCCAGGGTGGTGACCATTTGTCCCCTTCCCTGTGCAGCCCCTAGCGGCCTGGAAAGGCTATGGCCGGAAACAGCCGAGTTCGTGCATAGGGCTTCCAGGGCTATGGGCACAGTGGGCCTAGGGAGGCAGGGGACCAGTGCCAGCCAAGAGATGGCGAGCTGCCACCTCCTGTAGTCAGGTCCTGCTCCGTTTTAAACGACAAGTCCCAAGTAGTTAGCATTAAAGTCAAGGGGAAAAGAGACTGAGGAAAAGAGATTTTTTGTTTTGTTGCTGTTGTTCCTAGCTGTTTTTTGTAGTACTGGGGTTCACACACAGGGCCTTACTCCGAGCTCCACTTCAGGCACATTGTTGTATTTTTTTTATTTTGAGATAAGATCTTGCTACATGGCTCATGCTAAGTGTGAATAAGCAGTCCTCCTGCCTCAGCCTCCTGGAGTGCTACAATTACAGGAGGGTGCCACCACGCCCAACTAGGAATACGTCTTTAATATTTCCCACTAATCCATTGACCTTAACGCAGTTAACAAAGGCCACTGCCAGTTAGCTTTATGTTTCTGGGGTACTGGGTTCGGTACAGCTGAGCTTGCCCCTGCTCTCCTGACAACTGAAGTCCACATGGAGCAAAAGGTTAAAACCTGAGACCTTAGGGCTAAAGAACAACAGCAAACCAATTAATGTGTAGTACTGCATGAAGTCAGGAAGAGAAGCCCAGCCATCCACCGGGTTACTGTGGTTCTTCCTGGGCTTCAGAGCAGGCCAGGGGGCTTGGCAGGATGAGCACACCAGAGGTGGTCAGCCCCAGCTGTGACAGTACTAGGGTCCACCCTTATGTGAGGGCAGGGAGCGCAGGTGCCTGGCAGGCTGAAGAATCTGGGGTGTTGGAGGCACAGCCACTGCCTGGAGGAGGGCAGGAGCCACTGCCAGGAGGCCAGAGACTGGGTCTGGAGGGGCCGACACATGGGACAGAGCTGTGCCTCTAGGTGGGATGCAGACCCTGGACTTTCCCAGGCCTGCTGTGGAGGGGACTGGGAGAGAAGGGGGCTTGTCACTGCCATCCCAGAGATGTGTCTAAAGGTGAGAGCAGCCCTGTGCCCCCAGCCCCAGAGGAGGGTGGACAAGCTGCCTACCCACAGCATCCCTAAAGGCCAGCTTACCAGGAGCTGTGGAGCATGACAGATGGCAGAGCAGAGTCAGAGAGGCCACAGGGTGGGCACAGGCGTGGCCCTTAGGGTGGAGGCACCATGGAGCGGTGTGCTGTTAGCATAAAGGGACAGGCAGTGTCCTCTGCAGCATCTTCCTCGTGGGGCGGGACATCCCACCCTGTCCTGACAGGCAGCTCAGAATCCCTCATGTCCGTACATTTGGGGACGATCACAGCACAGGTGACCTGCGTCCCAGTGCAGAGAACATTGAGTTGCTACACTGTGAAAGCAGGCTATGATACGGTGTGACTTGGTCCCAGCGGTGCCACCCCTGCTGTATGGTAATGGAGACGTCCCTGTGGACTGAGTCCCAGCAGCTGGGACCAGGGGTCAGCATAAGGCTTCCCTGCTGCTCCACTGTGCATTCGAAGAATGCATGTGTCTAGGACACGCTGCTGAGGAAGGTGAAAGGTCCCAGCCACCACCGTGTCCCTGTCCTCCCTGAGGACCGCACGCTGCCAGTCACCGGCTCGGTTCTGCTCGCACTTGCTTGACTTTATCCTTGTGAATGACACTGTGTTTAAGCTCACTCCTTTGTGGACTTGTCTTCCTGTGTTCCCTTGATTTGTTCTACTAAAACAGGTCCTTTGGTAACACTTAGGGCAGATGCAGGTATTTTCTTATTAGCCCTTTCGTTTTGCATGAAATGCCTAGGAATTCTAGGCACATGCTCGCCTTCCTGTCAGCTCACAGCTCAACACCGTCCTGGGACCACTGTGTCCCGTGACACCCAGGTGCTGTCTGTAACTACCCCGTGCCCTACACAGGCTCTTGCCTGACATCACAGGCTGCTGGGCCCTGGAGACTTAGAGGAAAGGCCACCTGGGCACCATCCATTTGGACCTAGGTTTCCTCGTGTGGCCTCTGTCACATGGTAATTTCTTGTTTTCTACTTAACTTTAATAACAGACTGTTTTAATGTTTTGATACTGGAGTTGAACTCAAGCCCTGACACTGCTACGTCCCAGCACTGTTTTACTGACATGGTCTCACGACATGGTCTGTGCTGCCCTTGGACTCACGATGCTACCTCAAACGCAAGTAGCTGGGATTACAGGTGTGTGCCACTGCACCCAGCTAACAAACTTTGTTTTGTGGCTACAATGGCTTCCTGAAACTGTTGAGTTGGTAATTGAGCTTTTAAAGCTCTCCCTTCTTGTGTAGGACAGGGTTAGCAAATTTTGTCTGTGAAGCATCAGAGTGAAGGCAAGCTATAATCAGAAACTGGTGTATTTTAAATATTACAGTAAAAGACGCCTTGCCGTGAATCCCTCTCAACCCTCCCCCCTTAAACACTCATCCCACTGTTCACTGCTCTCTGCAGCAACTCTGGGGTCCTGCACTGTCCTAGCTGCCTCAATGTCCTGAAAACATTTCCCTTTCGTGGTCATTGTGACTCTGGGAAGAGCCAGAAGTCAAATGGTGCCAGATCTGGTGACTGAGGCGGATGCAGACACACTGTCATGTTTTTACGAGCTGCCTTTCTGTTCGATGGCACTCGGCGATAGCAATCACCGTGTTTTTGATCACACCCTGTACAGGTGCTCAGGAAAGGACTCCAGAGCTGCTCAAGAACCGTGGGGCAGGTATTCAATGTATGAGGAAGAACGTTGAGGGGATCCATGGCACAGTACCTTTGCCTGTGTGGGAGATGTACACGTATGTAACAGGCAGTGTACATCGTAGATTGTGCACGTGTTGTGTGTGCTTAGGGCAGCAGCACACTGTACAAAGCTAGACAGGCGGCCATCCAGGTGAAGCATGGCGAGGGGTCTCATCGTTGACATAGGACAGAAGTCAGCTGCTCACAAGGGTCACACCCACGAACCATGACGTGGGGCCCTGTCAGGACTCACTGTTCCCCTTGTAATCAGAACTTTTAAAGCACTGGGGGTCACAGAGAGAAGCGTCCACTCTGGCCAGGCTGGACTGTGAAACTGGAGGACCGAGGGTCACAGCTCCTGGGCAGACTCCTTAAATTCTCCTTTGGGCTGGACAGTCTAGTTCCTCTGGCTGCTCCGAGCTCAATGGGCAGAGCTGCTTCCAGCACAGGTACCTGGAGATGTGCGCAGCCACACGGCACATGCCATGCCGTTCCTCCTTAGTCAGTGGAAACCAGAAATCACTGATTTTGAATGTAATGAATGCTCCAGTGAAAATAACAGCCTAGATGAAGCCCAAATAATGGCTTTTCAGCCAGACAAACGCTGAAGGGACTGATCTTCAGAACTGTTTCAGACCAAGAGTGACACCAGACAGGCACCAGGGCTGGCCAGGAGCACAGAGGCTACCAAGGGTAGGTGTCTGGGTAGACACACACAAACAGTCCCACTGTCTTGCAGTCTTGGAAACCATCAGCAGCTGGGCATGTTGGCACACACCTGTTATCCCAGCACTTGGGAGGCTGAGGCAGGAGGATCACCGTGAGTTCAAGGTCAGCCTGAACTACACAGCAAGAACCTGTCTCAAAAAACAAACCACCCCAGCCATTTACATGGACTTGCGTGACATGGAAAACTGCCCTGAAGGCGTCTGCCCACCGCCATGCCAGTGCCGCTGGGGACTCCTGACATGGGCAGCCCTGCTGTGGGGAGAAGCCATTGCCCCTGTGCTTCCCCCAGCCTTGCTCTTGGGGCAGAGCCACAGCCCTCCCTGGACTCCGACTCCCCACGACCCTACAGAGCACCCCATCGCCTGTATAGAGTACTGGTCTGGTCTCTGTGCCTCAGCCATGCCTCTTGGGTAGGTTCAAAGTAAACTTGTCCTGCAGCTCAGACATCTCTTTGCCTTTTCCTAACATGCCCCACAATGACAGCTGTGAGTGGTCACCCTGCGCAGAGGTCACTGACAGCAGGGCACCTGCACAGCATACCTGGGTGGTTGGTTTATAGCCATACAACATTGTCAAAACCCACCCAAACCTTAATGATGTGTTTTTGGTGGTTTGTTTGTTTTTTGGTTTCTTGGAAACAGTCTCACTATATAGTGGAGATTGTCCTTGAACTCTATCATGTAGCCCAGGCTGGCCTCCAACTTGTGGTGATCCTCTGGCCTTAGCCTCCCGAGCACTGGAATTATAGGCATGTGCCACCACACCTAGCTATGGAGTTGATTTTTAAAGTTAAAAGGAAGAAAACTGAAGGTCTCTTGCCCAGCCTTGCTATGCCTGGATAACAGAACACACAAGACGACTTCAGCTCAGTCACTCTGGTTTTCTGACTGCTTCTATTTCAGACTTGAAGGTTCCTTCTGTGGTCAAACAGAAGCAGACAGAGAAGACCACAGAAAGCCTTCACCACCAATCCTGAGGCCATGCACTTCCTGCTGGAGCTGGGGGTTCCTAGTGCCCCCTCCTAACACGCCAGCCCACCAGTCCTGCCTTCAGCAAGGCTCGGTTCCGCAGCAGCAGCAGCCAGAGCCTTTTTGACCCCTCCCACCCTTACTAAAATCACGAGCTCCAAAGCAGAAGTGGCTTCAGGTGGCCTGCAGTCCCCGGTCACCGTCTCCTGCAGAAATGGGCTCTGTTGAGAGCATTTCACTCTGAAACAGAACCAGGCCTCACGAACACCTTCCCAGGGTTGGGTCCTCAGCATGTGGCTCAGAGTGTGAAACTGGAAAAGCATGTGGGATTATACAACTTGTCCTGCTGCCAGTGCCTTCGAACTGTTTTACTCTGCTTTCGAAGAAGGTGAAAGTTTTGGTTCTTCTTAGTCTCTGAGGGTTCCTTTTTCATAACCCTCTTAAAAAAAAAAAAAAAACACTGTATTGTAAGTCCCTCAAGGAAATCCAAGGCTGCGGTGGGAGAACGGCCAGCATTCAACACAGTCACCCCCATCTCAGCAGCAGAAGCAGCACCTGCCCACTTTCAGGGCTAAATAACAGCACCTAACATGCAGGATACCGGTGGGCGAGCATCCCAAGAACAGCTCCAGAAAGCATGTGAGAGACACCCACAGGTCCCTACCTCTGATCCCGAAATAATTCTTCAAGGAATCAATCAAAGAGAAACTGTCAGAGATGTGTACAAAACATCCATATAAAAGATGTTCTCAAGCCAGGTGTGGTCCCAGTACTCAAGAGCTGAGGCAGGAGGATCACTGTGAGTTCAAGACAATCCTGGGCTACACAGTGAGTTCAATGCAGGGCAGCCTGAACTATTGTGGTGAAACCCTGTCTCAAAACAAAACAAAAATGATGTTCCCAATGACATTATATTAAATAGCAAAAAAGAGTAACAATCTCAAGTCCCATAGGAAAGTGTGCTTTTTTTTTTTTTTTTTTTTTTTTTTTTTGGTACCAGGGATCAAACTCACAACCTTGTACTTGCCAGGTAGGTGCTTAGACCACTGAACAAATCCCTGACTGAGAGTGTGCATTTTTAAAAACTACTGTGTAATAAAAGTCTTGCTTTTTTACCTACTGGCATTTATGTGGCTTGCAGAATTGCTGTATCACTGATACTAGTCTTGCCCATATTGGCCACTGTAGTTCACTGCATCATTAAGAGGCCAAAACCAAAGATCTTGAAGTGGGTGGCAAGACAAGGCATAGTCCAGGTGAGCAAGGCCAAAGCCCCAGCAGCAGATACGACAGGCAGACACCAGGGCTGCTGATGCCACGCCCAGACCCCCGAAAACCTCATATGACTAGGCTCAGCCGTGACAGCCCTCACGGAACAGTGCCAGGCTCTGTGCCAGGTGACCCTAAAGTTGTGCTTCCTTCCTGCCCCATTTGGTGTTCTGATCACCACAGCTGTGGTCCCTTCTGATACATGATCATCCACAAATTTTTGAATAAAGAAAAAATAACAGAACTCAGGCAAAAAATAAATAAATCAAATGATTCCATTTGTTTGATGAATGACTGAAAGAATAAAATGCCAGGTGCTGTAATGGCTGCTAGTAGGGTATGGATCAGATAATATTGCCTTTTACCCAGCAAATTTAATCTATGGGGAAAGTCATAAGAATAAAGAGAAAGTTTTATCCTCAGAAATGTTTATCATATTATTACTCATATTAGCAAACAATGCATCATTATGTAGTTTATAAGGAAATTGTAGTACGTGGGAAAATACTATAATTGCAAAAGTAGGCTGTAAGATGGGAATTGAGGTGAGAGTCTTTTTGAGACAGGGTTTTGCTACACATTTCAGGCTGGCTTTAAACTTACTTTGTAACCCATGCTGGCCTAGAACTCAAAGAGATCCTCCTACCTCAACCTCCTGAGTGCTGGGATTATAGGTGTGCACCACCAATGCCCTGCAAAATGACAATTTTTGAAAATCACATATATGTGTTTAAAAAGACTTAAAACATACAAAAATGACAGCAGGTAATACCACTTTTCCCCTTTGATTCAAATGTTCCACACTTTTCAATTTTCTGTTATGAATGACCATTACTTTCATAATAAAACTACAAACTATTTTAAAGTGACTTCAACTGGACATCAACAAAGGAAGTGTCCTGGTGTGGAAAGAGCCTCACCATGATGTCCACAGCCCAGCTTCCTTATCAACCTGACTCAGGGCAGTAACCCCAGCCATGGGAGTAAGAAACCTCTGTCCTGTCACTGGGACCCCATGCTTTCTTCTCCTGGAGTCCAACACAAACTCTGCAGTGCTCAGAACTAAACGGAAACTTCACTCCGGTGTCGCCAGTTTGGATGGAACCCAGGGCCTCCTGCACGCTAAGCTAAGGCTCTCCCCCTGAGCTGCATCTTCAGCTCTTTTTCATTTTTTATTTTGAAAATTCTTGCTAAATTGCAATCTTCCTGCTGAGATTTGCAAGATAAGGGGCCTTGGAGGTGGGAGAGCCCAGAAAGCACAGGTCACACAGGGTTTTTTGTTTCCATGTTCAAGGTTATTTGGTAGTTTTTCACATTCAGAAGAAAACATTTTTAAAATATTAACACTGCTTAGAAAATAAAAAGTTCTCCCAATTATGTCTGAATTTAACACTTTACTTCATAGCAGCAACCAGGCTCAGAAAACATTTTCACACGTCAGACTAACAGTGTCCGCACACTGCTGTTGATAAGCCATCCACAGGAAAAGCACAAACAGGCCCTGGGCACTACACTGTCTCTCACCTGTTGTGGTCCCAAATGGACTCTGCTCTGATGTCAGCATGGAAGATGTCAGCTCTGAAGCTCTGTTGTTAGACTCCCTAATCTGGAAAAGTAAGAATAAATCCAAAATGACCCCTGAAGATCCGGGGCAGATATGAGCAAATCTACTCTAAGAGTTCCCTCTGGCCCCCAACTGCAGAACAGAACCAGCAATTCCCATTCTGAGACCCGATACACTCCTAATTTACTTGCACCCATTTAAATTCATGACCTCTTCCAACCTGGCTGGAAAAGAAAGAGGAAAGCAGGAAAGAAGAAAGCAACAGCAAGAAGAAGTCGAAATCTACAAGAAGCAAATAAACACAAGAACGCAGAAGTGCAGTACTGTGGCACATGTCTGTGACCCCAGCGCCCAGGCTGGCCGAGGCAAGAGGACTGAGAGTTCAAACCCAGCCTGGGCAGGACTCTGCCTCAAAATTACAGAATTAGAAAGGGCTTGAGAGGTAGATCAGTGCTAAGGTTGAACAACAGCCTTATACTTAAGGAAGAAAAAAAAACTAAGAAAAGTCACAAGAATTGTGGACTGTTGAGCAGAGTGATGGCCACAAACCTGAAGTGGCTCAAGTAGACTAAGTGGCCTGTGAGACGGAAGCAGGATTAGAAAAGCAAGGCGCCAGCATCCACGTGTGACTAACTGCCCTAGGAAGGGCGCAGCGAGCGCAGAGGCCAAGACACAGGGCCCTCTCCCGGCAAACGGGGTTGGGGGTCTTCGCCTGCAGGGCAGCAGATGATGGGCAGTGGGGATTCCAATCCCAGATAGCGACATGCAGCGCAGGCCAGGACTACACTGTAAGGTGCCTCTGCGCTGTCTGCTGCGTGCCCTTCCCCGCACCAGCACTGCAGGAGAAAAGCAGCCAGACTCGCCAGGACTGCCCAGCTTCCGTCAAGATCCGGCACAGCACTGAACTCGGTACACTGCATTGTTTGCAAAGATTTGCAACAGGAAATTCGACATTCACCATGCTGTTCAAGCACTTTTATCCCCCACTCCCAGCTGTACTGACAGCCACTGGTCCAGAGGAGGCCTCGAGTTGTATCTTAGAGGTTTTCAGTATTAACCAAACAAAAAAAGGAAGACGTTTTCGTCGTGAGTTCGTGGAAACCCTCTGACCTCCGCTGAGACAGCTCATCCCAGCATCAGGGGGGTTCAACCCACCACGACGAGCATCGTCATGGCACTTGCTGCTCCGTGGTAAGTCACATTTGGCGGACTTCATGTCCAGCCCCGCCGATGCGCTCTGGGGAGCTGAACTACAGTGGCGTCCCCCTCACCCACAAAGCCTTTTGTGCGCACGCCTGTCCCGCGCTCCACCGCCCGCGCCTGCCTCCATCTGCGGAACCTCGAGGGCTGGAGCCGACCGCGGCCCGAACGTGGGGTCCGCCTCGGAACTGGGCCAGGATGTGGACGCCCACCTGTGGCCAGCCCATGGGTGTGGATGTGGGCCCTGGGCTGGGCCGTGGGGTCCTGGTGCCGAACCGTCGCCAGAGCAGGCGGCGGTCGCGGCGCGTGTCCCCAACATCACTTTCCCTGCTACGGCGCTTCCTCTTCTCTTTCCGAGAGTCCTGACCCACTTTCCATTTCACCGCTCCGGGCCCGGGAGCCTTGGAACCCGCAAGGGAAGGCCGGATCACGTGGCATTGAGCCCACGTGACAGGCTGGATCACGTGCCGGGCCGGATCACATGTGGTGTCACGTGTGACGGGAATGGGGCGTCGGGGGTCGCCCCAAGGCCAGAGCGCGGCCTATCGCGAGACCTGCGGTCACGTGACGCAGGCGCGGTGGCTCACGTGACGGGCGCTACCGACCGCGGGGTCTCATCGGTGCCCGCGCCTCAGCAGCGGGGCCTGTCGTGTCTTTGGACGCCGCCCTCAGCCGTCCTTGCCCATCACTGCAGCCTCGCACCTCCGCCGTCCTTGCTCGTCGGCCTCTGCGCCTCGCGCTATGGCAACTTCCTGCGGCGCCCGGCGGCCGCTGCTGTTGCTGCTGCTGCTTCTGCTCGGTGAGGGTCAGGGTCGAGGGCGAGGGTCTGCGCCTGGGAGCGCGTCGGGGAACGGCGCCCGCAGGAGCCCGTGCGGGCCGGGCGGCCCCTTCCTGCCGCGCCGCATTGGGCCAGGACGCTTTCTGCGCCCGCCTCTCCCGGGCCTGCCGCGGACCGGGTCCAGAGCCCGGACAGAAGGCGACCAAGGGAGGCTGAGTCAGGCGGCGCGGACGCGCATCCCTGTGCGGGTCGGTCCGCCTGGGGCTCCGAGCCCCACCAGGCGCCCCGCCGCCGTGACTTCCGTGGCCTGTCGCGGAAACACGAGCCTGGCGGTGCTGAGCGCAAAGCTAGTCGCCACCTGCCACTCCCCCCATCCCCCAAGAGGCGAGTGGGCCTAGGAGCGGTTGGTGATACAGGTTCCGTCTCTGTTAGAAGAGCTCGTGGCCTTAAAATCAATGTTCGTACTTGGTTTCTTGTTTTCAGAGCTCATTTTTAAAACAGAGAAAAATATCTGTAATTCACTGCTAGTGTGACATCTTGGAGTGCTATGTAGTAAGTTTTAGGTTTCGTTAATATTAAAAACTTGGTGAAAGGCTTTTTGTTTTTATTCAATTTTTCTGAGGCAGGGTCTTGGTTTGTAGTGCAGGCTGACCTTGAGCTCACTATGTAGCCCAGGCTGACTCGAACTCTTGGGGGGAATCCTCCTGCTTCAGCCTACCGAGTGTTGGGATTGCAGGTCTGTGCCACCACATCCGATCTAGAGGGCTTATAACAAGTTGGATTTAGACCTGTCCTAAAAGTTTATTTTAATAACTTTATCTTTTTAAAACCATTTCTGATTTTCAAATTACCAGTTCACTTCACATTAATAAGTAGGGATTGCTTCAAGCTGCCATGTTGGACTGTTTCATCAAAGAACAGAGAAGTATGAACTGAAACTTGAGTACATACGGTAGCTGTGATCAAATAACGTGACTCTTTAAACTTTGATTTTAGCTGGATCTCGTTCCTTTTTCCAGAGGAAAGCTAGCTGCTTGGGAAGTTTGAAAATGATAATTAATGCTGCTTTTGATTTGGAGAGTTCATTGGTTATTTGGGTGTAGGACTAAATTCTTAACTAGAGTTTAGATCAGAATGTTTTTGTGATCCTGAGTTTTGAATTTGTATTAGGTCAGACCCAACCCTGTGTTACCTGCTGAGACTTCAGCTGCACACACTGCAGCACCAGGTGATCTGTGCTGTTTGTAACGCGTCTGTCTCTCCCTGATTCAGCTCAGCCAACCCACCCCTGATACAAAGTACACACTCAGAACTTAGTCGGATTCATTTCACAGCAGTGCAGCGAACCAGACATAGGCAAAAAATAGCTTTTTAAAAGTTTATGTAATTGTGCCCTGCCTCTAGATTCAGTGTCTCAGGTGGATCTTTGGGGTTTTTGTTTTTGATACTGGGATGAATCCAGGGCCTTGTCCCTGAACTGCATCCCCGGCTCCTTTTTGGGGGCGGGGTCAGAGGAGGCAGGGTTTTGCTGCATAGTTCAGGCAGACCTTTGAACTCACTATGTAGCACAAGCTGGCCTCAAACTCTAAGCAGTCATCTTGCCTCAGCCTCCTGAGTGCTCCGGTTACAGGCGTGTGCCACTGCTGCAGGCTTTTTGTTTTCAGACAGGATCTTGTTAAGTATGCTTAAGCTTGTGATTTTCCTGCCTCAAACTTGAAAGTGCAGAACCATAGGTGTGTGCCACCGTGATCGGCAGAGTTTTTTTTAATTGTCATGATAGTCATGTGTCACTGTTTAAGAAGAAAAGTACTGAATTTAAAAGGGACCAGGGCAAAGTGAGTGTGAATTTTTTTTAATGAAAATTAAATTTACTGACTTTTTGAGATGGCAGTCTCTCTTATTTCAAAAGCAAGAGTTTTGTAATTTGAACCCTGTTCCCTCAGCAGCTGGAGACAGGGGCAGTGTGGTTAGATGTAGCACTTGCACACTGGTCAGCAGCCAGAAAAGCAGAAGACTTGTACCACTCGCTCACTTGCGGTGTGACCTTGAGCAAATTGGGTTGCTTTGCTGTGCCCTAGTTTCCACCTCTGTGAAGGAGAATCAGTAGTGACTGCCTGTTGGGGCTGTTGTGAAAATCCGTACTTGCAAAGCACTTTGAGCAGTGCCTGCCCAGTGTAAATGTAGTGCAAGTGCTTGTTAAGCTGGGTGCTGGCACACACCTATTGTCCCAGCACACAGGAGAGTGAGGCAGGAAGATCCCTTGACTCCATGAGTTTGATATCAGCCTGGGCAATATAGCAAGAGACATTCACCCAAAACAAGTAAGTGCTTGTTCAATAACACTCCCTTTGTTTTGTTTTGTTTTGTTTTGTTTTGTTTTGTTTTGTTTTGGGTGCCAGGAATCCAACTCAGGACCTTGTGTTTGCCAGGCAAGTGCTGAACTATATCCGGGCCTCTTTTGGGTTTTAAGACAGTGTCTCACTGTAGTTCAGGCTGGCCTCAGACTTGCAGTGATACTATTTCCTCAGCCTTGCTACTGCTGGGATTACAGGCATGCACCACCTCACCAGGCTAATAATATACTATTTTGTTGATACTTTGTGTTAGAAACTGATGATTAAATGATGAACTTGGCAAGAGACCATGTATTACAGTTAGTGTGAAAACTAGTGCCAGTGCCACGCACTCAGTGGCACTGGCTGGGGAGGTGTTCTCACAGCCTCCAGGTGTCAGCACCTGTGTTCCCTGTTCACAGGCTCAGAAGTAGGCGGTTGGGTAGTCGCGCCTAGCCCAAGGTCGCATACCTAGTAAGAGCTACTGAGACCTGAGGTCTCTGTCTTAGGTGCATGTGTGCTGTCCACAACTGTAGGAATTACTACAGTGCGTGAGCGAGCTGAGATTGCCCTTCTGCATGACCCTGGGAGAGAGACGCAGGCTTTGGGGCAGAAGTCATGGAGCCAGGCAACTGCCCCCAAATTTAGTCTTACTTTGTCGTGGTACAACTAAAGTCGTAATACTTTAGTCGTAGTTTTATTTAGAAAACTCATACCCTGAAATATCTGCTGAGTGAAAAGAAAATCTACTATTGAGAAGTTACTAGTATGGTGTGTTTTGGTGGTGAAGTGTTCGGGGCCAATATTCAGTTGTTTCATTTTGCCATGTGGCACCAGGTGTCTGACTGGGGCCTGGAGGGCTGTGTCTCCAAGCTATAGGCCAGGCCAGCAGACCTTTCTGGAGAACTTCTTCAGCACTGGCCGTGGGTGTCAGGGTGTGGGACCCCTTTAGCCCCTCCACTGAGGACTTCTCAGGCCAAGGACACTGGCAGTGTCATGGATGTGGACATACCATGTGTCCAGTCTCCCTGTTTCTGCTCTTGCCTGTGCCTTCTGCCCCCTCACCTCTAGCCCCTCCTCACAGATACAGGTGGGAATGATGTGTTTTTAAAAACCTTCCCTGTGTTGAAAATAGATTGTAGACTCTCCTCTAAGTTTGTTGAGTGTAATAGTCATTGGAAAAGCTTTTAGTATAGTGTTGCCTGTGTATTGTGGATGTGGATTAAGCAAAGCAAAACAAATAACAGGCATCCTTTTTTAATTTAAGAGTATTTTTACAATATTATCTTCAATTTATAGTAATAAGAAAAAGGGTTATCTTTACCAAATTTGAGTCTGTAGCAGATTACAAACTTCGTGGTATAAAACACACCATAAAGTTCTCTTTTTATTTGGAGTCAGGGTCTTGCTAAGTGTTCCAAGCTAACCTTTGCTTTTAAATTCTCCTGCCTCAGCTTCCTGAAATGACTGGAATTCCAAGTGTGTGCTTTTCTTTATGAGCATAGATTTTTGGTATTTCTTTCCCAGAAGCATAAGGAAAGATATGGAATATTTGATTATACACTTGATTCTGCAGTGGAATGTGAGTTTCTCACCCTTTTGTTTGTTTGTTTTGTTTTTTTGATACAGAGTCTTGATACGTAATTCAGCCTGCTTTGAACTCCCAGGCTGGCCTTGAACTCGTGGCAAACCTCTGCCTCAGCCTCCTGAGTGCAGGGACTACAGGTGTGCACTACCATACCCAATATAGGATGGAGTACTAGTTTCTGTTACGGTTTTATTTTGTGTATGTCCCAAAGGTAAAGTAAATTTGGTTTTTTGGGATCCACTTGACTTTCCCAGGGAATTGTGTTTTAAGTGAAAAGTTGAACAGCCTTCCTCTGAAGATGCTGTCCCCAAGTGTGCTTGAGTCACATTTACAGTGGGAGTGACAGACCCAGCTGCAGATGTGTAAACACCTGTAGCATGTGCATGATGTGAGTGACGGGCAGCTGCAGGTGTGTACATGTTATTGACAGGTGTGCACAAACGTGGAGCACTGGCAGTGAGTGATGATGACATAGCAGTTGCAGACAGTTCACAGTGGTGGCCAATAGTGTTTGGCTTTAGAACTAGATGTGCTGATCTTTGTCAATGAATTGTAATTTGGCAAAGTGCTGGTTTCCTGCCATGGTGACAAGGTTACATTTGCTGTTAGGCATCTTGATGGAGGAGGCAGGATAAGCCAGAGTGGGAATTTTTTATTATTTATTTTTATTTTTATTTTATTTATTTATTTATTTTTTGGTACCGAGGATCGAACTCACAACCTCACGCTTGCCAGGGGAGCGCTTATGCTGCTAAACTAAATCCCCAGCCCTTAGGGAATTTTGAGCACAACCTAACCCTATAGAGCCTTGGCGCCTCCCTCTGCCTTGATTTCCTGGGAAGGACAGTCCCACTTGGACAAATGGAAGATGTGCCTCAGGCCTCGGCTGCGGGCAGGGTAGCTTGAGCCACTGTGCTCTGTGACTGTCTTGAAGTTGGGTGAAGTGCTTGAGAGTCCATGTCTGTCCTTGCCGCACCACTCATTGGGCTCTAAGACGTGAAAGCCCATCAGACTCTCAGGTGCCAGTTAGCACCATGGGGCAAGATGCTCTGCCCCCACTGGAGTTCTCACACGGTCAGTATACTATCTGCATTGACTTTTGCGGGGTGCTACCACACTTACAGGCAGATAGTGAGGAACAGGAACAGCATGCACTTGGGGTGGCATGGAAATTGATGAATAACCCCACCCCTTGAGCATTCAGGAATGGTAGCTGTGGACCAGGTTGGAAAACCAGTGGGATAAATTTGGATGTGTCCCAGGAGGGACAGAGCACCAGCTGCACCAGCCATCCTACACCACCCATCCATCGTACAGTGCCTGATAGATGTTCTCCTAGAACCCACTACTGCTACAGCTGCAGAAAACAAAAATGCCGGTTGTACTTTCAAACAGGTATTTGATTCTCTTTGTCTTTCCTGAAATTAGCAGGCCTCACATGTGGCGCCTCGGCAGTGTTTGACGTGAAAGACAGCAACGGGACAATTTGTATCATGGCCAACTTCTCTGCCGCTTTCTGGACCAGCTACGAGACTGAGCACGGTTCTCAGGTAGGTGACACTGGTGAGTGTGTGCCTGTGTGCACAGTGGGGGTGAGGCTGGGGTGGGGTGGTGACAGTTTCAACTACCTCTGAAACCCATCCCAGGGTAGCGAGGCTGTCGTCCCCCAGGGTCCCTCCAGGATCACCAGGAGCCCCTGCCTTACTGTGCCGTGGCTGTGGTAACAGCATACAAGCTGCCTTGTGCTGGGGCTTGCACTGTCTCACCTGGCACTGGCTTGCAGTTCCCTTTATGACCATTTTTTATCATCAGAGGCTGTCTCTCTTTTTTTGTGTGTGTGTGCCTAGTGAACAGCTCCATGTTTTGATCTGTTGCACTTTAGATCAGTTATTATATTCCAGGAAGTGAACATTGGTGGTGGCTTACACTGTGCTGCTTGGATTAAGATACTCATGATTCGGATCTGCTGTTCTGCCCTCTTTTGTTTTATTTTCTTTAAAATAAAAAAAAATTGAAGATACTCATGATTCTGTTAAAAGTTTTAGATGACTTAAGGATTTTTATCTCTTCTAGATTTATACAAACAGGTAAAAGGTATGTGTTGTATTTGTTCCTTAATTACCTATTAGTGTTACCGTAAATTTGCGCACTGCATACTGACCTGGTTCGTGGGTTTTGTTGGTTATATTCAGAATGCATATGCAGTTTAATGCGTACTTAAGAATGACCAGAGGAGGAGTTGGGAGGGTGCCAGTGCCCAGAAAGGATAAATGTTTGATGAGAGGGAAGTATTGCTTCCCTGATTTGATCGTCACATGTTTTGTACATGTATCGAGTTAATCTGCACTGCACAAATCTGAACAAATACTATATCAAATAAAATCTTACTAAGGAGTGGTACCTTAAGACTATACCTGAGGGACCAAGGATACAGCTCAGCAGCATAAACACCTGCCTAGCAAGCACATGGTTGTGAGTTCAATTTCTGGTACCCCCCCCCCACAAGACTATACCTGTGATAGAGCTTCCTGTGGCATATCTGCACCTCAAGAGGTTCTTGGATTGTGTGTCCTAGAATGCGACTTTTGACCTGCCTCATTCTGCACAAGTACTGAACAGCAGCTCGTGTGGTGGAGGCAATGCCTCCGAGCCCAGGCTGGCCATTGCCTTTGGAGATGGACATTCACTGACCCTCCATTTCACACGGAACACCACCCGCTACCGTGTCCAGCTCCTGCGCTTTGTGTATAACTTGTCAGACACGCACATCTTTCCCAACGCAAGCTTCAAGGGTGAGAGCCAGGCCTGCACATGGGCAGGAGGAAACTGGGTTGAAGGGTGGTCACAATCACTGGGACTCAAGTACTGTAAGTTCACTTGTATGTGTGGTGTTTTTGTTTTTCTGTTGGTGGTGATGTTTTGGTCTTGATGCAGAACTCAAGACTGACGAATCCATGACGGACATCCTGGCAGACATAGACAAAAAATACCACTGTGTCAGCGCTACCCAGGTGCACATGAAGAATGTGACTGTTACACTCTCCGATACCACCATCCAGGCCTACCTGTCCAACAGCACCTTCAGCAAGGGAGGTGAGATGCTGCCAGGCTGCTGCAACCTCGGGGCCTCGCTTGTGTGTCAGCACCTGGCATACTGTGCAGGAGTGGTTCACAGCCAGTGAATGTCTGGCCTTGGAAGGTGAGGGTGTGCATGACTAGACAGAGCAAGCCAGGCCCAGACAGATGCCACCTGCCCATGCTCACCTGAAGGCCTAGGAAGGAAGTGGGAGTTGAGCCTGGAGTGGGCAGAGGTGGGGCCGAAGCGCAGCTTCTGAGAAAAGGCACGTGAGGTAGTGCCATGGACAGCAGCTAGCTCAGGGTGCGTGTTCACAGTGCACATAGAGTTTTTAAGAAAGGGATCGGAGAAGCAGCGTAGTGAACCCCATTCCTGTGCTGACCGTCCTGGGCATGTGGGACCAGGCTCCCAGCTGGCTTCCCCTCTGCAGGTCAGACAGGCCCCGCACAGAGACAAAAGACCAGCCTTCCTGAGGAAGTCTTGACCCTGGCCTCTCCCCTGTGCCAGCCACTGAGATCTGGACCAAAGGGACAGGATCCAGGCTGCCTCCTTAGCCCAATATTGGCAAGTTGGTCAAGCTGTTGCTTACTTGACTTATAGGTCCAGTAGTCTGGCTTTGAAGGTGGTCGTATGAAAAGTTTTTATCTCAATACCTGGTAGAGAGTAGCAAATTTTTTTTCTTTGTTGCGCTAGGAACTGAACCCAGGGTTGCTATAATGAGCCATATCCCTGGCTTTTAATGTTTTTTTCTGGCAAGAATTTTCTAATTGATAATTTCAAGAAAAAACAGATGAAAGGGGGGAAAATATAGTAAAATGTGTTTGTGTTAGGCGTGTGGTGTGCCCTTGTAATTCTAGCTACTAAGGAAGTTAAAACGGTAAGATTGAAAAGTTTCAGGTTAGCCTGGCAAAAATAATTAAAACCATTTCTCAAAGGGGCTTGGGGCTGGGACATAGCAGAGTGACTCTGCCATATGCAGGGCCCTGGGGTTAATCCCTAGTACTTCAGAAAGGGTGGTGGGAAGTTCCAAATCCTCTTCATCAGATCAGAAACAGTGGCATTTAGGCTGGGTGTGGTGTAATACACTGTAATCCCAATACTTGGGAAGCTGAGGCAGGGGGATCACCACGAGTTCAAGGCCAACCTGTACTATATAGCAAGATGCTATCTCAAAAATCCCACGCAACATGGCATTTTTCAGAAGGCTGAGGCTGAGTGGCTATCTTGGGCTTACCTGTGTCACTGGGGATAGCACAAGGCTCATGGCCTCAGACCTGAACTGGCCAGCTTGCTGTGCAGTGCTCCCTGCAGTATTGCTAGGGGACCTAGGTGACTTGGTGGCAGGGCTCCCAGAAAGGCTTTCTCCTATACGGGTCCTGCCCTGCCCTGCCGAGTACTGCACAGTGTCAGTGCTGGTGAAGAGATTCCAGCTGGAGCTCAGCGTCAGGCTCTTCACGTTTCTGGCAGCTGCTTTCACACCAACAGCAGAGCCCAGCTGTCGTCACGCAACCACAGTCTGATTCATTCACAGTCTGTCACTTCACAGAAAAGATGACAAGAGTGACAGGGCCAGGGCAGGAAAAAGCCCTGTCCTTGAGAAGCCAGGTGCAACTGGAGGGGTGGGAACTTGTGGGAGGTCCTTTGAGGCAGGCCTTCCAGCAAAGCATGCTGTGTTTAGTCTCTGATGCCAGCTCCTGGTGCGTGGCCAGGCCCCTTCCCCTGCAGGTCAGCACAGACAGGCTGCTACGCTGTGGCCTCTCAACAGTGGCCTGGTCGGGAGGAGACATTGCATGGGCTGTTGAGTGGTGTTGGACTTCAGTTAGGCAGAGCAGAGCAGGTCTGCAGCCACGTTCTTCTCAGCTTGGCATGCACAGTTTGTCGGGCTCAGGCCAGCCTTACAGGACAGGAGGCCTCTGGTGGCCTCTTGAGTCTAGTGCAGAGGAAGCAAACACGGTGAGAACCTGCAGCACAGCAATGGCCAACCTTGTCCTGGGCCTGTATGTGGTCGCAGAATGTGGCTCAGCCTGTGGCACCACCAACATGGCGTGTCACCTGGTGGCCTGCTGTTTTCTGATCCCTGGCCTATGTAGCTCCCAGAGTTCTGGAGGTTGTGCTGTGGCTGAGGACAAGCATGGGGAGAGCTCTGAGACTTTCTCTGACTGGAAGTGGAGCCACAGCAGAGGGACCTGCCTGTCTTTTAAGTTTATAACAACTTCTTAGAACAGATTGAGGTTCACAGCCCCAGTGAATGGCTGCCGCACGTCTCCCTTCCAGATCCCACACAGTGGTGATTTTTTAAATACATACAAAACAAAGTCTCTGATTCTTAGGGACAGTGTCTGAGAATGAGGCTCTTCCCTGGGCAGCTGGTGGGCAGCCCTGGACATACTTTTGTGCAGCCTTGGGGGCTGCCCAGAGTCGGGCTTGCAGCCTGCAGCTGATCCCTGTCCACTGCTCAGTGTGTCTTGGCTTTGGAGATGGGTGTGAAAGTGTGCCCCTCCCCTTATGATGGTCACTTTGATTTTGTGCTAAATCTGCAGATGCTTACACTTGGGGAAGGAACTCGTGCTGCTTCTTCAGCACTCCTGGACCCTACTGTTAGCAAATTGTAGAAGAGTACTGGGAGCCCAGGTCCATCTGTAAGCCCCACTGCTGAGCATCTGTGGCAGCCATGGTGTCCCAGAGTCAGGATCAGCCCCTACTCGGTCATCAGCTGGATAGAAGAGGGTTGGGCTATGGTCATGGGCACTCCATCCTGTGTTGTCTCAGGGAAGGAGCCTGTGGCTTCGGGATGCCATTTCATGGTTGAGTGACACCCTTAAGGGTCACCCCTTGTCTTACCAGTCTGGACCTCTTGCTAAGAATCCTCAGGGCCAACAGAGCCAGGCCTGGGGGTACAGCTCAGCAGAGAGGCCACTGGCTTCAGTCCCCAACACCCAGAAATATCCCACCATTCAAGCAGATGCTTGGAGGGCTCCTTGCGAATGCTGCGCCCTCGCTGTCTGAAGCAGGCTGATCCTCTGGGCCCGGGTGGTGGGACGGGGTTAGAAGAGCTCTCAGGATGCAGCAGGATAGCTCCTTCATCAGGGTTGTGGGCCACCTTCAGGCCCCACAGTGCCACAGCAGCATCAACTGCTGAAAAATACTTGCCTTCAGGTAAAATTTAGTCATTTCTTCTTGTAATTTCTCTTTTTTCTTAGGGTTCCTAGGCCTTTCCGTCGTTTTTGCTTTGTCTTAACTGAGTTTCCAGCTTCTTTAAGGAAGAGACCCAGAGCATTTATGTGGAGTGTATTGTTGCGTACCTGATCTGTTCCCATTAGGGATTCCAACCAACGTTGGGTGAATCCATTTCTGCTGAATCAGTGATTGTTTTGGCCGTCAAATGGCTCTTTTTTCTCTTGGCCGTGTCATCTTTTCTTGATGAATGACAGGTGGAGGGAGGAGGAGGATCTGAACACGCTTTCAGCTATATAGTGAGGGCCTGGCCAGAAAGCCTTCTTCATCTTACCTCTCACCACCGCTGGTCACATGGAAGAAAACTTGGGCAGTGCATGATCCATTCAAACGAGCACATGCCAGGACTGGGCTGACTTCCTGTCAGCCATGTGGATGGAGAACACAGAAACATTCTTTCCAGAGTCCCTCCAAGCAAGCTCCAGCACCCACCCTGAAGGGGGGCATCTTGGGCTGGTGCATCCCTGGGTAATGTTGAGCCCAGGTCCCCAGGCTCCCAGCCCCCCACAGGACTCAGATTTATCCATCTTTCTCCCTCGTAAGTGTGGGTCTTCATAAATCACACTTCTGCCCAGTTTGGCAGTTTTTCTTTTCCCTTAGGAGCCAGCCTCTCCTGTAGTCCAGGCCGAGTTAAAGGGATAGAAGCTGACTGGGCTTGCATTTGGGTCTTTGTGCAGGACTTGGGTTCATGGACATGCTGCGGTCAGGAAGGGCGGCCCTCGGTCTCAGGGTCTGGGAGGGTGTGCAGTCTCTGCTCTCCTCCCTTCTCCTCTCCCCTGCAGCAAGGGCTTTGAGTGAGGAAGGAGGAAGAAGGGGGTCAGGCAGTCATCTGGAGCTGCGGAGCTGTGGCTCCTCCTGGAGATGAGCTGGATGTCCACCAGCACTGTGGGCTTTGA
This sequence comes from Dolichotis patagonum, assembly GCA_004027295.1. Classification (NCBI taxonomy): domain Eukaryota; kingdom Metazoa; phylum Chordata; class Mammalia; order Rodentia; family Caviidae; genus Dolichotis; species Dolichotis patagonum. The sequence continues at coordinate 15,233 of PVJX010005510.1, read as the reverse complement.
GATCTGGGGTCTGTCCCGGAACCCAAAGTTAAGATTGTTTGGCAGCATGGGCACAGCTTGCTCTACACCCACCCTGGCCACAGGAAGAGCACTGAGATGAGCTTTCCTCTGCCTTTGAGTGAGAAATGCATGGCGCCTCCCGGGGCTTCCCACATGCTCCTGTGACTCAGCCCCACAGAAGTGTGGGAAGGTGTGGACCCAGAGGGAAAGGCCGAACCTGTTATTCCAGACTCCTTGATTAGCCACAGAGAATGGAGGCAGGTGCTGGCCTGCGGGCAAGCGCTGTGCACAGCAGCCCCAGCCTGTGTACAGTTGTCCTGCCCATGGTCAGGCTGCTGGAGATGTGTCCTGCATGGATTCGTGTCCAAGGGGCAGAACCCTGAACCTGTTCCCGAGCAGCCCCTCTGTAGGCCCCCACGTCCCTCACTTCCTCAGTGACTGTCTCTTACCTGTCCCCTCACCTTGCCTCACAGAAAAACCACAACAGCCAACTCTACCTGGCCTTCAGGTCTACCCCACCCCCAGCTGGGCCAGAAGCAGAGACCCCTGTGGTGGCTGTGATGTCTGTAACACAGACACCTTGTGTTACAGACACAAGAGCTTGGGGGAAGAGAGGATGTGTTGCTACATTTCACGTGGCAGGGACTTGGAGACAGCAGGCCCATTCTGTTGTGGCTGGTTACAGCTTTCCTCAACAGCCAGCAGGAGCAGGGTTTGTCCTGGAGTGGAGGAAAAGGCTAGGAGATGCCCTGCCACCCACAGGGACATGAGGTCCAGCATCCTGCTAAAGGCAGAGACAGGCAGAGGGGAGACTGGGCTCCTGTGTACCCAGCTACCCCGAGACCTGGCCCCTGTTTAGCCCAAGCTTGGCTGGATGGAGGGTGCCGGGCCCACAGGCTCAGTGTGGGCATCCCCTTTCCAAGTTTGGTCTCAGAAGTAAGTGGTCATCAGAAGAGTGCTGGGCTTGGAACTTGGCTCCACGTGCTCTCTCCACTGTCCCCACAGAAACGCGCTGCAAGCAGGATGTGCCACCGCCGACCCCTGCGCCACCCACACCACCTAGCCCCTCACCCAGCCCCGCATCTCCGAGCCCCTCCACACACAGGTACAATGTGAGCGGCCATAATGGGACCTGCCTGCTGGCCAGCATGGGGCTGCAGCTGAACATCACCTACCTACGGAAGGACAACACGGTAGGAAGAAGGCTGTTCTTAGAGGCTGTTTCGGTGGCAGCAGTCTATACCAGTGTAGGACGCATGTTTTCTCCTGGGTGTGTTAGTGACCCTGTAGTCTCTGGAGAGTGGGCCCAAAGCTGAGATGTCATTCATGTGCTTTCTTTAGACTGTGACCAGAGTGATCAACATCAACCCCAATGTAACCACTGCCTCAGGGAGCTGTGGCGCCAGCCTGGTGTCCCTGGAGCTGAAGAGCGAAGAGAGCCTGGTCCTCGTCTTGCGCTTTGGCTTGGTGAGGCTCTGGGCTCATCACCAGGGCTTCTGCATCGGGCCTCTTCGCTAGGCTGTCTTCCTGCCACGTCCTTGCCTTGGCGGGCCTGGGGCAGGATCCCTTCCTGCTTCCAGTGTTCCCAAGCTGCTGCAGGGTGACGCATGGTGAAGATGGGCAGAGCCCCTTCCGTCATGGCCTGCTGGGAGGAGGTGGCCTCCTCCCAGTGCTCCTGGGAGGGCTCTTGGGAAGAGTCAGCGTAGGGGCAGCAGAGTAGGAAGAGTGAGTGCTGCCCATCAGTGTTCACACACGGTGCGAGCGAGCTGGTGAACAGTTGGGTTTCTTGAGTTTTAACTTGCCCATGCCATTCAGCAAAAGCTGCAGCGCCTGGAAAGAACTGACCACTACATGGTACCTTGTAGGTAGGACGCCTACAGCTTCATTTGAGAGCTAGAAACAGGACCTGCCAGGGTGACAGTGCCTACGCTATATGTGAAGGCACCTCAAGGTCTCTTCTCTTTCAGAACATGAGTGCCAATCGGTTCTTCCTGCATGAAGTCCAGTTGAACGTGACTGTCCCTGATGCCAGAGGTGAGCCCCACGAAGCTGTGATCCACCACAATCACAGGACCCCTGCCCGTGGTAACCTGAGGTGATTAGACCCTCGCCTGTCTCACAGGGCTCAGCTTCTCCGCAGCAAACAGCTCCCTGAGGGCCCTGCAGGCTACTGTTGGGAACTCGTACAAGTGCTCAGCTGAGGAACGGCTGCGTGTCACACCCACCTTCGTGCTCAACCTCTTCAGCGTGCAGGTCCAGGCTTTCAAGGTCGAAGGGGACAGGTTCGGCTCTGGTGAGTGTACTGCAGACCTTGCCAAGGTGATGGCTGGCCCGGGAGGGAGGACAGAGGGGTGGCGTGGATAGCTCTCCACTCACTCCTCAAGGGCCAGAATGCCCAGCGGGGCAGGGGCTGAGGCTGAGGCTGAGGCTGAGGCTGAGGCTGAGACTGTCGTGCTGTCCTGCTTGAGGGGCTTAGCCTGGTCCGGTGCGCTGGGTGGAGTACCTGTCCCTGTCAGTGCTTCCCGCACACAGCCTCCCACCCCCACCCCAGGGTCCCTTTGTTTGCCCTGCTGGGAGGCCTAGCTAGCCACAGGCCATGGGATGACATGTCACGCCCCCCTCTGCAGCGGAGGAGTGTTTGCTGGATGGGAACAACATGCTGATCCCCATTGCTGTGGGTGGCGCCCTGGCGGGACTCGTGCTCATCGTGCTCATCGCCTACCTCATCGGCAGGAAGCGGAGTCACGCCGGCTACCAGACCATCTAGAGAGGGCAGCAGGGTGCCACAGACACTGCAGGCGGGGGACCTCTCCGCGTCCCGGGCATGTGGGCGTGCGTGGCGTGGCGGGCGCGGAGGGAGGCGCACTTTCTGGCAAACTGTTCTCAAATCTGCTTACAAATGTGAAGTTCATCTTGCAGCATTTACTATGCACAAAGAGTTAATATTGAAATGACGGTGTTAATTTTGCTAACCGGGTTAAATATTTTGCTAACTGGTTAAACGTTAATATTTACCGAAGTAGAACTCTGCGGAGGGCAAGAGCGCTTTTCTGAATTGGCATGGACTCCACTCATTCGATGTTTTAAAATTCGGTGTTGGTTCCTTTATTCTTTGCTCCGATCTAGGCCTTGCAGATATGTGGTCTGAACACTGTGGACTGACGGGGGTGGCCGGCATGCCAGGGCGTTCAGACCAGCAGAGTGGGAACACCATGGGCACTGGGCATCTGGAAGCTTGGGGCAGCTTTGGGCCAAGAGGGCCAGGCCCAGCGTCCAGCTGGGTGTGACCTCAGTGTTCCCACACCTGCTGCTGTAGAGCTGCCGCTTTTCTAGGTGTCGGAAGAGGGTTACTTTTGTTGACTTGTGATGTGTTTTCTGGTCTCCTGTTGGCATCAGGTAGCCTGTCATGCACTGTACACTGATGGACTTACTCTGCTGACACCTTTGCTGTGCCCGCGGCTGGACACAGAGCCTGGCTCTGTGTGACACATTGCCTATAATGATGCTAATAAACAGTCTCTTTCTTTGTCTGTCTGGACCTTTTGCTTCTGTCGGCATTGCAGGTGCCCAGGATGGCCACAGAGCCGGGGTGTGGGGTGCTCCTCACAGACCTCGTGCTGGTCAGAGACCATTGGCAACTCCTGCAGCATGGTACGGGGGTGGTCTCTGCAGGCAGGTGCCCACTGGTGTCGGGAGAGCAGCCTTTGCAGAGTGTCAACAGCGGTGGCTGGCTTTGTTCTCAGGACTTCTGCGCTCCCCCGGGAGTCCCCAAGACACAGCAGTACCTTGCCTACAGGCAGCAGCCAGGGCTGTTGGACGCAAACCCCAGACCACTGAGGGGGTAGGTCTGTGCATGGGTCCAGAGGCCCAGGATGAGCAGGACACAGCTCCCCAGCAGGCACCCCACGGCTTGGCTGTCCGACTTTAGACACAGGTGTGGAAGCATCCCCGCCCTCCCAGAGGGGTGAGTGCACCGGTACAGAGTCGAGGCCACAGTGGGGCTCTGCGCAACTCACACCCCTAGCCAGGGTCAGCAGTGGAGACCACCTGTGTCAGTAGGAAGCAGCCTCCTTCAGGTCAAACAGGATGGGCACCCAGCCTGTTGGGAGCATTTGGAAAGGGGCCCTTCTGAGACGAGAGAGCAGGGACCTGAGTCAGTTCAGGTCACCCTGAGGTGGCCTTCGACAGCTGTGACAACAGGAATGGGGGGGTCTTCCCAGAGTGCAGTACAGTGTACGCTGGAGGCTCAGACCTCACGCCAGGCCCCAGCAGTGACCAGTGCCATCTGCGTTTCCCTCTGAGGTGGCATGGGATGGTCCAACTGCAGTAGGGCCTGTCCCAGAGCAGGGGCACCACGGGTGGCCTGGGCCACATCAGTGTGAGCACGTGAGTCACCATAGGGGCTAATGGGTCTCTTGGCTGTGTCTGAGATGTCTGAGAAGCCAGTGTCCTGGGGATGCAGCAAAGGGACCCACAGATGCTACTGGCACACTAGAAGGTCCCTGTGGAAAAGGCGGGGGCTTCCACGGGCCCAGTGGGGAGTGCTGCCCAGGCTCATCCTTGTCCCACCTTGCCTACCTGTGCTGTCAGCCCCCGTGGGGCTCAGCCTAATCTTCCAGGAAGCTCCCTGTCCACGTCAGGTGGCAAGTGTCAGTCGAGCCAGCAGACAGCACTGTCAAGACAGGCCAAGGGAGGCCCAGGGCTCCAGCTTGAGAGCCCGAGCCCAGCCTGGCCCCACCGGGCTGCACTCACCCCTAGTGCCCAGGCCTGGCACTCGCCTGTCCACTCCTTAGGGGCTAGGAAAGTCTGCTAAGAAATGGTGTAGCAGGCACAATCCTCAGGTAGAGATACGCTGTGCTGTGGTGGGCAGGCCAGCCCCGTCACTGGACACACAACGGCTGTGGCCTTGACTGTGATTCCAGCCAGATGAGCTGCTGGTCGCAGAGGCACAATGCTGAGATATTTTATTAAATATAAATCCACATCTCACGTTTTATATATTACTAATGTCTCCAGTAAAAACTAGGAATCTATAACTTTACAGGCAACAGAAAGGGTACAGATTGACATGATTTTTCAATCACTTTTTTAAAAAAATGTACCACAAAGTGGTGACCTCAAGTATTTACAGCACTAGTGGAGGCAGTGGGGACGGCCCAGAGCTCAGCTCTGGCAGTCACGGCTCTTCCCGCTGCCAGGAATGTAGAGATACCACCGGGACACGGGGATGTGGTCACCTCTGTGCCAGCAGTGCTGCCCGGCAGCTCTCACGGAGCCTGGTGATGGTCGTCATGGACAAACTCCCGGGCTCTGAAAACACTTTCTGGAAGCAAAGCAAAGTTCATTTCAGAGTGCACCAGCCCAGCTATCTGCTGTCTTGCTGACACTGCCATAGAGACAAATGGACAGACCCGGGGCTGCAGGCTGGGTTCACAAGAGGACACCGCTGTCTGTGGCTCTGGGGTGTTCATCCCCCCAGCTGTGGCCTGCTTCTGCCGCCATCTGGCTGTGTCCCCCAGATGGGCAGGATGAAAAGGCTGCCGGCCGCAACCTGAGGGTCAGAATGCACCAAGGCTCCCTGAGACCTCACCAGGCAGAAACGCCAGCTTTCTCTACAGAGCTGACCCACGGACACCACCTCCACCAGGGGTCAGGGGACTCCTGACGACAGCTCACCTGCCTACAGCACGGGGGTGGGGGGGCAGGGACAGACAAGCAGGGGTGAGGAGTGGGATGAAGCTTTTCCCATCTAGGAGGCACGGGCCCTCCTGAGGGAAGTCACCCCTCCTGGGGCTCCCAGCATCTCCAAAGTTACATAAGGCCTCATTTTTGGACAGGGTCACCTAGCATCTTCCCACGGACTCAGGTAATTTCTCTATCCCTCCTAGGGACCACAGCCACCTGGAAAGCAATGAGACAGGCAAGCCCCTGCTTCTGAGAGCTTTCCTAAGGTCAGGAAAGCTCCAGGAAGAAAGCAGGGAGGCGAGTTTGTCAGCTCTTTGGGGTCAATGTACCCTAATGGATGCTCTTCCCGAACTCGGAGTTATGAGAGAAAGCAAAGGCCCGGAGGACCTATGTGAACACTGTCGGCCTTTACCAGACTCAAACAAAGCAATGCCTCTGATTTAGCCTGGGGCCCTTGTTTAGCTTAAAACATGGAAGGATGGATCCCCACAAAACCTCCACAACCTAGATGGAAGATTGTGTGCCAGGTTTTACTAAGCACCCCACCATGGTCAAGCTTAGAGGTTACTATCTGGGTGTCTTTCTCTGGGGCAGGCCTGCTTCTTGTAAGCCTCAGGGCACACTGCCATAGAGTCTTCCATTGGTGCCAACTCCAGAGAGAAAAGGACACGAACACACTGGACTGGCAGAGACACTTGGGGGACTGCAGAGGGACTCACACACTTGTCAGAGGGCTGACCAGCAACAAGATCAAAGGCAAGTCCCCATTTCACACTAAGGGTTTCCACTCATCTGCTGCATGAGCTACCACTCAGGCCTCTTCTGACAGGGCACCTCACCTGGCCACAGTGACAATGGCCTCGCCCAGTCCTCTGCCGGGCCCTCACAACCTTGCTCTTCTGCAGCTTGTTTTTGACTCTTACTCATTTGCTATGTTCAGTTTGTCTCTTCCAGGCGGCAGCACTTCTGCATCTACCTGCAGCCTTGGGAGGGAAGCCTGGGAGGGGTTTCGGGCCTCTGCCGGGCAGGGCCAGCTGCCCTGGATCAGCACTGAGGCAGCTCTGGCAGATGGAACACTACCCTGAGGCTCCTGGCAATGAGGGGGATGGCTGGGACATGGTTCCAACGGGACAGCCCTTGCCCAGCACACGTGGAGGCTGCCCCGGGCTTGATCCCCAGCGCGCATGCACAGATGACTAAAAAGAGAGCAAGATCTTTGGGGAACAAGACCAGAGAGAACGGCCTGACGCTCCTGGGAGCACAGCCTCCGGGGAGGTCCCTCTCAAGGGGAGCCCCTGCTCAGGGACACTCAGCAAGGGGATGCCAGGAGCCTCTGGTGCCAGAAGCTGCCCACAGCCAGAGCTGGTGACCCGGCTTGAGGCAGGGAGTGGCAGCAGTGGAGAATCGCCAGAAGCCTGTCCCATGGAGAGTGGAGAGCTGCTGGCATCACAGCTCACGGCCGTTAACACTCTGTGGCCAGGCGCTGCCCATCCACTAGTTCTGTTCACGCTAAGTAAGGACTCTCAGCCCACTAGCAGCACTCGGAGCCCCTCAAGGACCATCATCCCCTTTAGGGGCCTGAAGAAGAGAGGATGGCACTGACAGCCACCAGCAGGCTCGAGAAGCAGCCCAGATCTGATGTCCATCTCACCTGCAGCTGGGGACCCACATGGGTCTGACAGCCACACACGTGTGGTCGCCCAAGGGCGGAGACAGGGCCACCTCTGCCTGTGCCAGCTGGGTGCAGGAGGTGAGCCCGGGCAGAGGGTCCACTGCCCTGTGCAGGCTGCTCCTGGCACTGTGCTGTCCATGGCTCTTCCTGAAACCCCTGCCCAGCTGCTAGACAGCACCCTGCACCATCCACAGCTCCTGGTCAGGGTGGATGCCATGTGGCCAGGAGCCCCACCGCCAGATCGGAAGCTATAATCATCTCAGAGTGAGTGAGTGTGGAGTGAGCCCCCTGGCCTTGGCAGCATGGTTCAGCTGTGGGCTCTGCACACAGCCTCAGCCCCTCCCAGATGCACCCCACCATCTATGCAGCCCCCACTGTCCACAGGCCAGGTCCTGTCTGTCCCTGGCCTAGGGGAGCCATGCCTCTGAGTTCATAGAGGACAACACCTCCACTGAGGCTATGAGGGGCAGGATGAGACCACCAGCTAGAGACAGGGTGGTTCGGAAGTCCTGTGACCAGGCTCCTATGAGGCCAAGCCTCATGGACATGACACCAATGCCTCCAGCCCCAGGGAAACTGAGGCACAGCAAGGCAGGCCACATTCTCCCCCAACACATCCAACCTGGTGCCCAGGGAGTCAGGCGGCCTTGGGCAGGGACCCTGAGGGTCTGGAGACAGCAGAGGAGGGACAGGGCCCTAGACTCCGTGCAGGCCGTAGCTGAGGCAGGAGCACCCCCACATGCACCTGCATGAATGTGTGGCACTCCATCACGAAGCTCCCACTGGTGATCTGCTTGAACTTGTCACAAATGTCGGGCACACTGGTGGCTTCCAAGATGAATGCCTGGTGTTGCTTAATCAGGGTCAGGGCCACCCGGAAGATGATTTTGGAGCCTTCGTTGAACAAACAGTCCCAGATGCGAAGCACGGTCTGCAGGACAGAGGCCCAGTCACCTCCTCAGCGGCCCATACCGTGCCAGGGGTCGCCCTCGAGCTCACCTCCACGGGCAAGATGTCCACAAATAGGCAGATGAACCAGCGGGATACCACCAGGGTCCACAGCACGCCATGCCCGTCCAGCAGGGCTGCCACTGCTGGCAGCTTCATCCTGACCAGCTCTGCGAGGACTTCCTGGTCCATCTTGAGCCCCAGCATGGCCGGGCTGTAGTAATCTGCCAAGCAAGGAGGGGGACGTCAGGGACTCACACTGCACGCGGCATACGCCGCCCAGCAGCCTCTGCCCTGCGGATCCAGGGAGGGCACAGGGCTCCACCCTAAAGAGGAAGGGCAGAGCAAACAAGGTGAATTGGGACCGCTGTGCTGCTTACCACGGCTAACAGGTGCCCAGCGGGGGAGACACACACCAACAGACGCCCTCTGCCCATGGGCAGGACACTGTCCAGCCTGCGAATGAAGCTCCCATCCAGGCCACGGCACAGCCGGGCCCTTAGCAAAAGAAGCTGGTCAAGAAAAGCTAAGTACATTGAAATGGACTGAAGATCTCCATGTCAACACAGAAACACCAAACCTGCCTGAAGACAAAACAGGCACAGGCAGAGAGGTGAGGGCTTTCTGAACAGAACCCCAGTTGTACAAGAAATAACAACAATCAACAAGTGGGATCCTATTAAGTAAGGAGGCTTCTGCACAGCAAAGGAAGCAACAGAGTGAAGAGAGACCTCGAGAACAGGAAAGAAGTCTGCCAGCCGCTCCCTGGAAAGAGGACCAACATCTGAAATATATAAAGAACTCAAAAAAATCACATACAAGGCCCCTTCAATACATGGACGAGAGAAATTAATAGGCAACAAATGATCAACATATATGTTTAAAAATGCTCAACGCTGCTGGCCATTTGAGAGATGCAAATTAAAATAATGCTGAGATTCTACCTCACCCCAGGAAGAATGGCCCTCATCAAATCAATAATAAATGCTGGCGTGGCTGTGGGGGAAAAGGGGCCTTCTACACTGCTGGTGTAAATATAAACTAGTACATGCACTGCGGAAATTAGTGTGGAAATTTCTCAAAAACCTATAACTAAATATTCACTCCACCCAGCGACTCCACTCCCAGCTGTCTTGCTGCAAGAGTTAAAGGCATCATATTATAGTGACAAATGCATGCCGGTGTTTACAGCAGCACAGCTCATGACAGTGACATCTTGGAAGTGGACCTGCACATTCCTTAACAGATGAAAGGATAAAGACAGTGTATTTACACACAGCGGAGTACTACTCTGCCACAGAGAAGAATAAACTCGAGTCTTCTGTAGGAAAATTTTGGAGGCACCTTGAGACCATCACGTTAAAGAGCAAAATAAAAAGTAACAGGCATCTCAAAAGGGACAGGGATCAAGGGATGGGGGAGGCATGCACAGAGAGGCGATGCCACCCCCACTCACCCCGCCTGCGGGGATCAGGTCACTGTGCTACAGAAGTCAGAGTGGCCAGAGGGCTTAGACTCCGGAGGGGCCAGTACAGGGAGGGCGGCTGCCCGGAGCGGCCGTGCTCACAAGCGAAGGCCCCACGTCTCACAGCGTCCTCACAGCAGAAATAAAACTCTGGCTTGGACCAGCACTCCCACCGCTTTTCTCGCTCTCCCTGAACAGATGTTTGTCTGTCCTAGCAGAAGCCCTGCAGGCCTTGCTAGCTTTTACCTTGCTAATGTCATGTGTTACAACAATTTTTAATGCTTGACGTACGCTAAAAATGGATTCAGCCAGTCGATGGTGATCCTAGGTACTAGGGAGGCCGAAGGGAGGAGGATCATGAGTTCAAGGCCAGCCTGGGCAACTTGATGAGACCCTGTCTCAAAATAAAAAAATACCAAGCTGGGGTGTAGCTCAGTGGCCAGCACTCACCTAGCAAAAGCATGTGTGAGGTCCTGAGTTCCATACCCAGAGTCACAAAAACCAACCCCTGAGATTAAAGCTGTCGCCCCTGCTTCCCTCCTAACCGAGGACACCCCATTTCCAGTCCCATTGCTGTTGGGGAGGCGCAGGGCCCAGGGCACCCCGCTCTCAGTGGTGCCTTGGAAGGCCCTGGCTGAGCTCAGGCAGCAAGGGGTTTGCACAGCGTGACCTTGGCCCTGTGACAGAGGCTTAGACGCTTCCAAAAATAGAGGCACTAAACACACTGAGCTCGGGGCGAGGTGGGGCACTGCCCTCTCCCTGGGGCGCCCGGCTCCCAGCCTCACCCTCTGCTCCCAGGGCACCCACAGCAGTCTCACTGGACCTGCATGCTTCCCAGCTACAGCAGACAAGGCAGGGAACAGGGCCCCAGCTCCCCACCAGCCTCAGGGCCTGTGGCCAAATCTGGGGCTGCTGCAGAGGATCAGCAGTGGACTCCATGAGCACTGCCACGAGCAACCTGCCCACAGCCTCCAGACCTGTAACGCGTGTGCATGAGTATATGTCACACACATGCCCACACTAGGTCTCCAAAAACCACAGGCCTGGTCATGTAGTCACTAGTGTGCCCAGGCCTGCTGAGGGGGACAGGTGGCAGGAGGCAGTGGGACCCTAAAGGAAGGTCAGGCTGCTGCAACCCCATCCACTCAGTGGATAATGCAAGGCAGAACACTGCCCCCACCCGGATCCGGAGCTGTCTACACCACAACCCGGGGACCAGGTGGTCTCGGATGCTGGCATGCCCTATGCCCCAGACTGGGCCCTGTGACCACTCTCCTAGCTCTCCTGTCCGTGACTGAGGGCCGAGAACACTGGCACCATCCCTGTGCGTGAGTGGGACCCTGTGTGTGAGGGGGAGCTGGGGCTGCGCACAGCAGAGCCCAGGAAGGCTCCCCACGGGCCGGACTCACCCCAGCTCTTCCCACACTGCGAGGGAGTCAGGGCCCACCAGGGTGCAGGGCGCCAGCAGGGCCTGTGCCTTTCCTTCCCGCGTCAGACTGGGAAGTGTCCCCATCAAGGGCCACGGCTCACCACTGTAACCATCCACATGACCCCACAGTGTCTGTGGTGAAGGCAGCTGGGCATCATTAAGCTCGAGGGCAGGGCACACGCAGCATTAGTTACTGGAAGACTGCTCCACATTGTGCACCTGGGCTCACCACTTAGACCGCGGCCTGCTGTGACCGCACAGAGCACAGTGACCTCATGGCCACGTGCCGTGTCTGTACCTGGCTGGCTGTCCCCCCAGCAGGGTGCGTGGCACTGCGGGCACCACTCCTGGGTGAGGCCTACACCCCGTGGAATCAGAAAAGGGCCAAGACCTGACTCAGGTTCAACATAACTGAGCAGCTGAAAGGAACAAGGATGAGGGGTTGACATCCCCAGTGACCTGAGTGGGTGTCCCGAGAACCACACGGTTCCCGAACCCCAGGAAGCACACTAGACATGCAGTGCGGGCCAACGCCTCAGCAGCACTGCCATTGCTCTTCACCCGCCCTGTGCCAAACTGCATCCCTACAGAATTCTGTCACCAAGGCCGCAGCAGGTGAGGACCACGGTGATGGATGGATCACACATCAGGACCCTCCTCTCCTCCTCGCTGGCTCTGCCCCACTGACCACAGTCACAGCCACCTGGTCACACAGCACTGCGAAGCTGAACGTGGAGGAGCAGAGCAGCGCCCTAGGGCCTGGTGCTGAAGGCCTGGCCCAGCCACTCTGCCTCAGGAACAAGCCCCAGAGCCACTTCAGGGGACAGAGCACTGGGCCAAGGCAGGAGGGGACTAACGGCAACTCTGGGGTGACTCAGTTCTTGTGACAAGGGAGAGCCTGGCATGTCCCCTGGGAAGGCCAGGCATGCTGTCCTCCCTGGCCATAAACGACGGTGAGCTGAAGGCCACCAATGACCAGCAGGCGCAGGACAAGCTCCGAAACACAGCAGTGCCTCCCCTCCACCCCGAGATGTCTCACAGCCCCTAGAGGAAGGATGGCCCTGTCCAGGCTGCATCCCAACACAGGTCACGGAGAGGGCAGCCTAGGGGATGAGTGGCAGAGACAAGAACTGTGATGCGGCCCCAGCTCCTGGCAGCTGCTCACTGCTGGGCCTTCCTGGACCCACCATTAAGCAGGTTTGCCTCCATGTCTCAGGAAGGAACAGGAGTGAGGGTCCATCCTGCCCCAGCACTGGGCAGATGGGGGCCTAGAGACGAGGAGACTGGGGTCATTGTCAGTGGGGGTCCTGTGAGGACGTTTAAATCCACCACGCACTGGGTGCTGCCCGTGTCTCCCACACTCTGGAACCGCTCCAGCATCCTGACGTATCCCGTGCCTTTCCTTCCACTTCCAAGGCTTTGCTTTCCTCCAGCAAAGTCTGGGTCCACCCGGAGTCCACGAGGTCTGGCTCTGCCTTCTTCCATGAAGTGGCGGCCAGACATGCTGGAGGGTCTCAGAGCCCACGCTGCCCCTGTTGCTGGCCGATCTCTGAGGACAGCGCCATAGCTGGGCTTGCTGCTGGCCTCTGACTCCTGTTCCACAACCTGCGTCTCCCTCCACAGCCAAGGCCGTGCCGCCCACGATCCTTGTGTAGCTGAGCCCTCGTGCACCTGAATTGAGGCGGCTCTGGGGCCGCATGGCACTCTCAGCCACTCCTGACTCAGGCTGCCACAGCTGCCCTTTCACGTGGGATCTGAACTCCAGGTTCACTGGGGAGGAGGCCACAGGACCTCAGGACATACTGCCTCCCAACACTGCCTGATGAGCCATTCACCTCTGTTTTGTGCAAGATTTATATAAAATTCTTACGTGGTGCTGGAAACAAAACCCAGGGCCTTGCCCATGCTAAGCAAGTGCCGAGCTATACCTTCAGACCTTTTTCAAAACAGGATGTGAGTTGCCCAGTCTGGCGTCCAACTTGAGATCCTCCCACCTCAGCATCCTGAGTGGCCACAATTACAGCTGTGCACCAGTCCTGCCTTGTGTCTTACTGTCCTTTGTTTCTGAATTGAGACCCACTTGAGTTGCAACTTGGTTCCACGGAATCTAGCAGCTAATGCACAATGAGAAGGTGCAGGTGGCCCTTCGCCCCATTCCACGCTCTAGATAGCACTACTGCACTTTCTCGTACAGGGACTGTGGTGGGACAGGACTCCCCATGCTACATGGCTCCCAAGACACAGGGCGGAGTGAGGAGCAGAGGCTCAGTGGGTAGAGCTCAACCAGGGAACTGATGTCCATGGTGGTCAGGAAGCAGCCGTGGCAGAGCACTGAGTCTGTTATGGGTGTGGCCAGCGTCTCCCCAGCAACCCAAGCTTTTGCCCTGGCCTTCAGCCCACGCTGCTCTCCTCACGCCATAGTGATGGGTGCCGTTGCAGGTCCCTGGCTCTGCCTGGGCTAGTGGGAACAGCCCCAGGCGGGCTCCATGTGACCTGAGCCAGTCACTTTTTCCCAGCCCCATGGCCAGGGGAGAGGGAGGCTCTGGGCTTCTGCACCCAGAGGGTCCACACTGTGGCCCATGTCTATGCCGCAGCTGCTGTGGACACTGCGGTCCTCACCTGCACTGCATGCTGCTAACACTGGCGGACATTCTTCTTAGTAACCAGGAAAGGGGGAGACCCGAGGATTCTCACCCCCAAAAGCTCTAGGAAGAGAGAATTACCGTGCTGACCATGCCCACAAATTCAGGAGCAAAGTTCCAGGAAGCCATGTGAGTCACTACAGAAGATGGGACCAACAGACCCCAGGAAGGGTCCTTCCTTAGCCATACCCCACGGGGTGGGCCAGGGCCCAACGGGACACACAGCCGAACCCACCCCTGAGCAGAAGCCACAAAAACCCACAGCATCCAGAGATGACCACCACCTAGGCAGGTTCCCACTGGGACTATCTGCTGGTTGCAGCTCAAGTGGCAGAAAATCTGGACCTCACTGCCCACAAGGCCACTGTTTCCACTCCGTCCACCTGGCCCACTAGTTGCCTCCATCACCGCGAACGGGGTGGGGACGGCGTGCACTGGGTCAACGTACCAGGCAGGATTCGTCCAACAAGAGCGTCTAAGAGCCAGAAAGATTCCTCTTCACTCTTGGTGATAAGGAGGAGATATCCCGCGATAAAATTCATTCCCTGAAATCAGAAGAACAGGAAACAAATTCACACCGAGCTTTAACCTGCTCTCATGGCTAGACCACCAGTGGGTACCTGTGTCACGGTTCTGTCAGGCGTCCTGGCGGAACAAACCAGTCTCGTTGCTCGTATCCATCTTTTTACTAATGAAATCAACTTAAAAACCACCTGACAAGACGGTCACACATGAACCTGGGTTCAAGCCGCCTGGCAGTGAGACCCACAAATCGTGGCCTGGAACCATGCCTTAAACAATCCTGGGATTGCTTGGCCACTCCGCACCAGGCGAAGCACCCCAAAAACCTACGAGTCTCAGTCTTCTGGTAGCACTTGGACACTCAGTGCTGGCCCTGACATGCTGCGTTCAGATGACTGAGGTCAAAAAAGGAACGAGCAGGCGCAGCCATGATGGCACTTTTCTGTAAGCCCAGAACTGAGGAGGCTGAGGCAGGAGGGACCTTGGGAGTTTGAGGTTAGCCTGAGCAAACCAGCCTGAACTGCACATAGAGACCCTATCTCAAAGATAAATAAACTAACTAATTAAGAAAGAAGAAAAGGGAACATCTCAACCACCTGGAATAGGAAATTAAAGACCACTTTGTACCAAGGGGCCACAGCTACCACCATTTCCAGCAGGGGCCACGCTTATAGAACCCGAGTGTCCTGGTCTCACAGTGGGTGCTGGGGGTGGTGGTGATTGAGAGCCTTTAGGGAGACACCCAGCACATACTTTCCAAGACAGGTGTCACCGGGACAGGCTGAGCTCTGGGACCCCTGGGCCCTCCACCGACACCACGCTGGCTCCTTCTGCTTCTGGTCACTCCTCAGGGTCCCTCGCACTCGCTCC
>PVJX010005509.1:0-84858 GCA_004027295.1 Dolichotis patagonum | reverse complement strand
AAATTCCCCTTGGGAAGTAATTATCACAAACTCCCAAACTCCATGCAGGTGGTCAGTTGTCACATTCAAACCTTAATCTGGCAAGCCACTTCATTTTGGACTCTTAAAGACTAACTAAATCCTTCTATAGGTTTCTTCAAATTTCTGACAGCTGTGTGGTAGAAACTGCTTTGTCCTTAGAAATAACTAGTTTCTTAGCTCCTTGGATCACATTTTTGATAAGCTTTTATATTGCAACTTCAAGGATGGCTGGGGCATAACAAAAAGAAAAATATAGAGTGACTATGGTTATAGAAACTTGTCCTCTTACTCTCAGCTAAAATCAGAACCTCTTTTTCTCTTCCTAGCCTATGATGAGTAATAGGAGACAAATTATCCCTCCAGGAGAAATAACACACTCCAGAGCATGGAGAAAACACCAAATCAAAGCACACGCACCTTTGCAAGCATCTGTCCTGTTCTGTCCTCAATTATACTACTCACATGGTGCCAGTTGTTCAATATATTTTGTGCTATGATAAATCCATTGCACTTCCTTTTGGGAACCTCCTTTTAAGGTGAGATCAAAACATTCAAAGCATCAGGGTTTTTAAATATTATACCTTTCAGTCTATTTTATCTCATAGTTCTTTAGGACAGAAACTATTTAAATATAAATTTATTTTTAGTTTGCCTCATTCTCACTGTCTTACACTTAGGAGGCTGTCAGATTGCTTTTAACCAGTTGTGTTATCAGTCCAAAAGTGTTGCTTCAGTTAATTTTGTACCAGAAAGAAGCCTATCTCCTAACCCATGTGACCATTTGCGTCTCTCACTGTCCAGAGTTTCTACTCTGAAGCTCTTGGAATGAAGTTTACTTAAGGAAAGTCAAAACTTATTAAGAAAACCATAAACAGCTGAAACTCCATATGTCTCCAACACTGTTATCAAAACTGCATGTAGTATGGACCTGCAGGATAGAGAATAATTTAATCTTTCTTTAAAAGGCAAAGCAAGGAAAATGTTTTAATATCATTATGCTTTATTAGTGAAAAACAATCATGATTCCCTGAAATGTTACATAATGTTTTAAGTAAAATGGGGGAAACTTACCAGAAAGGTACTGTAGTAATTTGGAGTTCAAATACTCATATATTCTTCTAATTTGCCCTTTCCTGGTAGTCAGCAATACCCAAATGCTTTGGTTCACTACTCAAAGGAGTGCTTTTTTCAGTAAATTAAATCAATTTCCATTTGCTCTGTCTAGGAAATTTTATTTTCTCTTGTCTTTATTCAATTGTCAATTTGTTCTTCCCAGAGCATAAATCAATGCCTTTCTTTGATTTCATGGCAGGTATTCCTATTCTTCTGCATTATTGTACAGTCAGGAAAAAAAAATCATTACATTAAGCATCATTCCAAGTTTTGAAGCTATACTGGTACAAAGCAATCAATTAATACCAAGGGATTTCTAACTCAATAGAAAATACCAAAATCTCAATGTTCAAGTAGATGAATATCTTAGGATCAATAATGTTAGTTCTTTGTATAAACTATTTTGGCACAATATCAGGGAACAGGAACTGAATAAATCAAGAAAAAATATTCTTCTTACAGAAAGAAGAGCTTAGGTCATAATGTAAAGTTTGTTAAATTTTTTGAAGGGTTGGGAAATTTATTAACTGATACGTAGAAGTAAAATTGAACTTTTTTTGGTCTTTTTGAGACAGGGTCTCACTCTGCAGTCCAGGCTGGTCTCGAGCTCACTTTGTAGCACAGATTTGTCTCAAATTTGCAATCATCCTCCTGCTTCAGTCTCACAAGAACTGAGATTATAGCCATGTGACACCATGCCCAGCTAAAATTGAACATATTAATAGAATGCTGTGATAATATTTCAATTTATGTATGTACTGCAACATGTTTAGATAAGGTTAATATTTATCTCCTCAAACCTATATCATTTCTCTATGGTGAAAACTTCCTAACTCTACCTTCCACCTTTCTAAAATGTACTATAAGTTATTGTTAACTGTAGTCACACTGACATTACTGAGCAATAGTACACTCAATTTCTTGCTTGCATCTAAGTGTAACTCAGGATCCATTGATCAACTCTTCCCCATTGCTCATTTATTCCTCAATTTAATCCGTGATGGCACCAATGGCAAGATTTTATTATTTTTTGTAGTTGCATAGTATTCTATGTATAATATGTACCATGTTTTTATCCATTTATGTATTCATAGACTGTTAAGTTATTTCCACTTCTTTGCTATTGCAAATAGTGGTACAGTGGACATGGGAGTGTAGAAGTATCTTTGACATATAGATTTCATTTCCTTTGGATATGTTTTCAGTAGTTTGATTATTGAATCACATGTTAGCTTGATTTTTAATTTTGTAGAAACCATCATACAATTTTCCAACAAGGCTGTACTATTTTACATTCGCACCGACAGTGTGAAAAAGGTTGTTTTCTCCATATACTTGCTAGAACTTGTTTTCTTTAATATCTTTGATAATAGCTGTTCCCTAGGAGAAGTCTGCTTGCTTTTGGTTTAGATTTGGAATTGTTACCACATTAGTTTACTAGAACTTCCAGAATAAGGCTTCACAGAATGTTCACTTAACAACAGAAATTTGATTTCTCACAGCTCTCTAAGCCAGAGCTCTGACAAGTAGGTGTCAACTGTTGTAGTCGTTTTGTTTGTTTTTGTTTTGACACTTCTCTCTTTGCCTTATAGATGGCTTTCTTCTCCCTGTTTATATAGTTCTCTGTGTATGTATGTCCCTTTTTGAAGACACCAGCTATATTGGATTAAGACATACACCAGTGATCTCATGTATTTCCCTACTTTTCATCACCATAAACAAATACCTGAGAAAAATAACTTAAAGTTAGGAAAGATTTATGTTATCTCAGAATTTTAGAGGATTCAGTTGCCATCCATCTGTAGTAAGATAGAAATATCATGGCAGAAGATCATGGTGGAAGGAAGTCACTTATAACACCCAGGAAGTAGGGATGGGAGCATGTAGGGACATTATATACCTTTCCAGGTCCCTCCCCCACTGCCCTACTTCGTGTCCAACTTAACCCTGACAACCAATGGCCCATTCAGTTATGAACTCATGAGATGATGAGGCTAGTGCCCTTAAGTTCTAATCATCTTATAAAAGCCCCATCTCTGAATACATGAGCCTTTTGGGGCACATATTTGATCCAATCCTTAACATCTCATTTTAAGTTAATTGCTTCTTTAATTACTCAATCGCCAAACACATTTTCTGAGGTCTTCAAATTTAGAAATGTATCATTGGAATATGAGGGACGGAGGATACAGTTCAGTCCATGAAAGTACAGATATTTCTAGATATATTCTGTACCTGGACAGAGATCATAGAAACATGGTCATGAATTTTAAGACTCAGATCAGTTGACACTTATCATTTCCAGTTGTTATAGTTTGGATCTAAACTGTCCCCCAACAGGCTCGGGTGTTCAATGGTGGGATTTTGGAAGAGAATTAGCTCCCGGAGGTGTTGACTTCATTAAGGGATTAATTCATTTCTGAGTTCATAGCTGAATGGACTGTTAGGAGAAGGACCTGGGTAAGTATGCTTTTGAAGGCAGTTTGTTGTCCCAGATCCTTGCATCTTCAGCTCCTCACCCTTCTGTGCCTCTGAGCTGACCTGAGGTGACCAGCTCTCTCCAATGTTCTCTCACTATGATTTTGTCCTGGAAACATGAACCATGGACTGATACCTTGGAAACCATGAGCCAAAATTAATTATTTCTCTTTTTAGTTATGCAAGTCAGGTGTTTTGTGTCATTAATAAAGTTTGTGTCATTGATAAATTCTGGTGGGAAGTATATCGTACATTTAAGTAATATCAAGTAAACACATATTTTAGGAAATACAGTAGTACTTGATTAGTGTCTAATAATTTAATTGATTGTTACTCTATGACAGGCTTATTAATAATTAGTGTTATACATGCAGAAATATAGGTGACTGACATTTTCAGTGGTTGTCATCAATTTCACAGGTTCTTCAAATATATTCTGTATTGTTTTTGGGTTTACTTCTATTGCTTCCATTAACTTTCTTTGTGTTTGGCTCTTTTAACTGCAGATACTTAAAACACACACACAGCCCAAAATAAGATTTATGAAAATCTCTGAGGTATTTAATTTTTTAGCTGTAGCAGAACATGAAAGTCAAGGGCAATTATGGCTCAGTTCATTTTCAACACAAAGTTTTTATATAGCTCTCAACATTTTAAAAATACAGCAATCAAAACTTTTCTTATAGAACATGTTTCTAAGACGCTAGAATATTTTAAAAGAAAGATTTCAAGACAGTTTTCATTTAAATCAAGGACAATGTCAAATGATTAAAAAACAGAAAGTAAACTGAAGAGTCTATATTGTTTAATCTTTCACAGCTATATTATTATACCTGTTTGACTAAAATAAATATGTCAATTCAAGATATTTGTTTTATCTCAATTTTTTCAGGGGATACCTGGTTTACTAATAACAGTTTTTCAGGAAAGATTATCACAAATACTTCATCTAAAGTCTTTTTAAAAGTTTAATTACTTTTAATATTATGTCAAAAATCATATGTATACATACACATGCATACAAATCAATATATAATACATGTATTATATGTAACATAGTATACAGTAGTTTATACTTTTAACATGCAATAAATCACAAATGCTGCATTTTATGTAAAATATAACAAATCAAGTAAGGTTTCATTTTTAGTGACCTGTTTTTTAAGAAAAAATACAATATTTTTGAAAGCATGTATTTTGTCTAACATTAACAGCATTCAAAATGTTGTTGCACACAGATTAAATACTTCATATTTGCTTCTTCATTTAATTTAATTTGAATAAAGCATATATATATACATATATTTCATAAATGACATAATATGTTTTCTCTCTCCCTTCCTGTATTAAAAGCTAAAACAAACTTACATGAAAACTAAGTCAAAGAAAAGAAAATAAGTAAGTAATGACTTTTCTGTCTCATTAGATGTAAATATAGTGAACTGATTTAAGTGATTTTGATATTCTTAATAGAAACAATGAAGACTTACTGAGGATTATAATTGTCCCTTTTTAGTTTTCTATGTGATTATTTAATTTATGAAGCTTAAAGTATTGCTTGTTGTCCACAAACAAGATGTATGAAAATTTGAAAGAAAACAATTATAATACGTACAGTGCAAAGTATTATGTTAAAAAAATAACATGTGCATGTAACAAATAGTCTGCAAATTCACTGGCAGATCAAAAAACGATCTTCATTTATAATTTTATAGCAATAAATGAGGTTCTATTATTTCAATTTCAGTATCTCATTCAAGAAAAACAGTTTCACATTTTAAAATCAACACCAAAGTAAATAAATTTCTTAAATCTCTTGAATAACTACAAAGAGAATATTCAAGTACTCTCTACTCTTTCCCTCCCAAAGTTTCCTCAAAAACTATAATTGTTTTTGATTGCTACTATAAATCACTTATCTACTGGCTAGAAAGGCACACCATATTTCAGGTCCTGCCCTAAGAAGTGAAATTAATCTTTCTGTCTGTTGCCCTTCTCAAGAGGCAACTAACTGTTTTACTTTCTGCTCTGCTCCTCTTTTCTCTACTCCTCCCAGGGTAGAGCAGTGGGGAAAAGGAAGAGAGGTGTGTGGCACGTCATTAAGAATCAAGTGCTACTTCTTAAGTGGTAGGTCCTCTCTTTTTTCCTCTTCCTCCTTCCTTTCCTTCCTCCCCTTCCTCCTTTCCTCTTTCCTTCCCTCCCTTCCTATCCTCTCACCTACTGTCCTCTTCCCCTCTCCTCTCCGTTCTTCTCTTCTCCCTCTCCTCCTTCATTCTCATTCTCTCTCTCTTTCTGTCTCTGTCTGTCTCAGCCATCACTTAAGAAACTGTCTATTAAGAAAATCACTTTTTTTTTCATAGCACCACACTGATTGAGGAGCAAAATTGGATCAATCTGTAACTCCTTCCTGTGCCATATTTCTTCATATTTGAAACAAATGCTAGACTTATTTACCTGTTTGATTGATTTTGTAAGGAAACCTCTCAAATCAAAGTATGAGAGGCTGGCAGTATTAGAAAGAATGGGGTTTTAAAATTTGAAGTCATAATTTTAGCTTTATATTTCTAAAAATAAAGGAGTTGTGGATTACAAGTTGAGTGTGGTGTCTCTGGTACAAGCATTCGTGAATTTGTAAACCTCTCTGTATTTGATATTTATTATTAATGAGGATTTGTTATGGTTATTATAGTGCTGCATTATATTTCATAGTCTAATGTCATAGTTTAAAAATGCTCTCTTGTTTGGTTCAGTTATTGAGAAGAGTTTTGATACTTCAGGTGTCCAGACACATGATAATTTAGGATTGTGTGTGAAGGACATGTGGGCTGTAGGTGGATTATAGGTTGAATATGGACGGTAGAAACTGCTTTGTGATTCTAATATTGCAATCATAGCTAATAGTTATAATTAACTAGCTTGTTTTAAATATGTTCAAATTTTAATTTTATTTTTGCTTTGCTTTTTTTTACTTTATGAAAAAATAAAATATTTTCATAACCAAATTATAAGAGAGTAACTTTATTACACAGTATATCATTTTAACAGCAGTTACTCAGTATGACATAAACCAAAGTCTTACAAAAAAGAAAGAAATGTTATTTCCTAAGAAGGATACTCTAGAATGAACTATTAAGAAGATATCAATTTTTTTTAAGTTACAGAAAAGAAACTAATGTTTTTTGATTCTATTAACCTTTGAATTGGAACGGATGGATACTTCCTTTGAACCAGATGCATACAATAGTACGTACTTGGTGTAATTAAAGATGGAAGAGATACATACATGTCTGCAATTTGAAGCTTACCTTGTACTGCAAGACATGGTAATAACTTATAATTATAAGTAACTAATCTTATGTAATTAGGAAATAGTTGCTGCAGTTTGGAGACATGGGCATCACTGAGAATTCTGTTCCTTCTATTTGGTACTTTACTTCTGTATCCTGGTCTTTTTCATTCTCCTAATTCCAAGCAGTATTTCAAATAGATCTTCAGATTTTTCTAATTAATTTAATGCCATAAGGAATGTAAAAAAAGGTAAATTTTCAGAATGAATTAGAACAATTGAAAAAAAAAGAACACATTAAACTTGATGATACAACATATCCATTGTTTCTTCTCATAGACAATTGTTGGGATGGAAATGAAAAAGCAACATGCACTATAAACAAATATAACAACTAGATAATTATTCTGATTTAGTTTTTCACTCACCCACCCTTTTTAAAGGTAAACTACTCAGTAACAGGAATGGTAAGCACAGTTCATTAGCAGGATGAGTAGGTGGGATGGTTGTTGAAAGAAAATAGATTCCCAATGTCATGTCTGGCAGCGTGGTGTTAGGATGGGACCTTCTGAGTTGCCTGTAATGATAACAAGATTTTCTGATGGTACTTTCTTCTTAGCAAGAGGACAGGGATGACTGTTTAGTGCTGTTTTCCATTTCAGTAAGAATTTCAGATCAATTCAAGACTAATTTCAGTGGGGTCCGATCATTTTCTAATTAGGAACAGTTACACATTAAGGAAAGAAATAATTAGTATGGGACATAGAATATAAAAGCTTTTCCTTAAATAGTGATCTTCCTATGTTAACTGTCATGATGACCCAGTCCTCTTCTAGATGGTCTTCATTGTTTAAAAATCAGTGGACACTACACTTCTGGGATTGTGGAGAACACCTCAGAACAGGCCTGGGGAGGTCTGTTTAGCAGTGCCTTTTCACACACCACAGATCACAGTGTGAAACTGCACTCTAAATCTATGGGAGTTTATAACAATTTGAAACTTTTTCATGACAGAGACCATCTGTTCTTGGCCCCCCACCCATTCTGTTCTTCACTTCCAGTTCATCACTTTGGTTTCACTGGACCCAAGGCTGCTGACCACCAAGGCAGGTATTCCTTTCCAGGAATAAGTAGCTCCCAGCAACAGGACCCCAATGTCAGGCCTCCCTGAAACATCAGGTTCCCCCAAAGCAGTTTTTTCTCTCCTTTTGCTTTAAAGTCTTAACACAAAGAAGACTTTCATGCAGCCTGAGGGTGAGCTCATGAAATAATCTGATATTGGCAACTGTAAACTCTAGATAGATTATGAGCAAGGCACAGTGAGAACATGAAATTATTTTCCCTAAAAGCCAATTTATGTTAGATACAAAAAAAAAAAATAGGTTTAAGTCCTTCTTTCCAAATATTGCTGTGTCAACTTTACTTATCCTGAATGCAAATGAAGTGAGATCACAACATTAGCATTCAAGAAGTGGGAAACATCTTACAGTTCATTGTTTTCAGGAGAGCTTTCCAAGAATCACAGCATGCATTTCAAAGTCAGTGTTCTGTTGGTCAATTATATCCTCTGAAGTCTGTCATAATCAACTGAACTGACACAAAATGGTTTTTCCTCCAGGGAGACAATAATCAACCTGGAAATATTGGTGATTTGGGCCACTCTTTAAAGTCCAGAGAGTGCTCTGGTTTTGGCATTAGTCAGTAATTCAGTTTGCTTTGCTGTTAGAAGTGACCCTCCAGGCATAAAAGGATGTTTAGTCATCAAACAAACAAGATTACTGTATCTTGGATTTTTGCCATTGGAAACCATTATGGGTGTGTCAAGGGGGTGGGGTGGAGGTACAGATAGGAAATCAGGTTTCTGTCCTCCGGAAACCCGTTTCAATGAAATTCACTTAAACTTACTATCAGATTTTGAATGCTAGCCATTTTCTTTATTCTCAGTCCATTGTATCATGGATCTGGCAAAAGTGGTCCTGCTGATGTTATCAGCAACTTTCCACACAGGTCAGAAGACACCTCTACAAGATAATTATTACTAATTATTGTCACAGACCCATATTAAAAAAGAAATATTTCATTCAGTGAATATTAGCTTTGCTGCTCACATTGTAGAGAAATTTTGATCACCAAAGACATGAAGATCAGTAAATCAAATCTCAAGTTTGTTTTTTCTTTTTGTTTTTGTTTTTTGACTTTGTGGGAAACTATGGAAGGCAATAATTACTTCTTCTCAGTTCTTCATGTCTAAGGGTGACAATCACAGCTTTGTTATTTTCAATTCTTTGGCAGGAGCCACATAGCTTAACTTTATGCATCTAGGAGACAGTCTCTACTTGGACGGTGAGTGTCTTGCAGAGGTGGTCAGAGGGAAGATGCTGTACTAGAGTTTGAATCATGCTTGCGAATTTCAGAGCAACTGCTCATACACTCTTTCAGGTACCTTTGCCACATTTTAGCCACCTTATTAAAAATATCTCCTTCCCAAATGAATACCTAAATAAAAATTAAGCCTTATTACTGAATGATCAGGTCTACAAAAGAAAAGGAGTTTCCCACAATAGACAGTTTGAAATAGCTTAAGCATTAAAGTCCATAATTGAATTCCATTCCCAGCATCTCACAATCATCAATCTTGATCCCACAGTATGGTTTTATTTTTTTAAATAGGTATTTTCACCATTAATTCCTCTTCATTTAAGGTGGTAATTATATCATTTCCAAGATTTTAAATTAAAATGCACCCTGAGAGACAACATGCCAGGAAGATCTAGTGTGTTGTCACTAGATGTGATTTTGCACAAATAGCAATGGTAGGGTCATAGTGTTTTACCATCAAACTAAATAATTAATCTGTTCTCCCACACATGCACCTTACTTTCTTATGGCTAATAATTATAATAATGTGGTCAGATGTGGGCAAGGATATTATTAGATAATGCCTTCAATTTAAAGTGGCATCATCAGCTACCTGAACCAAAGTATAATGGCCCTGTTCTGCACACTGTCAGGCAGCAGACACTGTTGCTGAACATTATTATGTAAGTATTTTAATTTTCATCAGGTGAAAACATTAAATTTAGCTCTATGTGATAGCATCTTTGGAGTAGATATGTCTAGCCAGGGATGGGTTCTGTAGAGACCAGGGGACTTCACTGGAAAAGATGAAACTTACATTGTGAAGAGAGGTACTTTTCCTTTCTCATTACGTATGAAGAATAGAATCTTCTTAGTCCTCATCTTCTAAGGAAAGCAGAGCTCTCTGTAGCCAGCACACTGAAGACATGACTACAACAAAGAAATTGCTGAGAGTTCACAAAGCTGCTGTTCTGATTTTGAAAGCTTCTGTCACAGGTAGGGAGCTGATATCATGACAATCACAAAGGGAAGCAGATTCTCCTTGGTCTGTGGGGTATCTTAATGCTGTTCCCTACACTTCCGCTAAAGTGGTAGAGTGTCTGTCTGCTAAGATGGCAGCGCATGTTGGAAGAGACTTGAGACTGAAAAGGAATTTGTTGTGTCCCTTACAATCTGCTCTTCCCTACAGTAGAAATATGCTCTTTTCTGAAGTAGAGATGAGTAACAGGTCACATGGCACAAACATTAAACCCCGTTCACATGGCAATTTATAAGCATTTTACTTTATTAGAGGTCATTACAAGGGTGTGTTGGCATTCAACATTTTGTTTATTTGGTTTTGGATAGTTTCAGTTTAAGGTGTTTATTTTTTTTTTCTTTTTGTAATGTCTCATTTAAGCTTCGCTTTGGTTAACTGTGCTCAGAACATGGTTCAGATTTCTAAACACAATTAGATTATATGGTCCTTTATAATCTAAATATTTTCACATACCTGCCCTTCCATCTCTCCAGTATTCTTCATGGAATCTGTGAAATGTACTGACATACATTTCCTCCGATTGCCATGCTTTTCTTCCTCAGGACCTTTGTAGTCTTTGTCCTAGTACCTAGAAGTCTCTTCTATCATCTTTCTATACCTTGTTTACTTCATTGGTTTTTCTAATTATGAGACTCAAATGCCATGATTTCCAAAACCCCTCTAGATGTGAGCACCATGAAGAAAAGGATGGTGTGGCTTCTTCACCAGTGTTTCCTCCACAGGAACCACTCTTTACCCATGCAACCAGAAATGGCTGAAGAAGTACACCATGGGAAATACTAAGACACTATAAACATCACACTTCAAAAGTCATACAAAAAAAAACCTCTTGTTTATCAGAATGTTGAAGATTTTATTTAATCTCTCTAAAGATGTCCATGATAGACATTTCTTACAGTTCCTAGTTGCAAAAAATATTTTAGGACTGAGTGATTGTATTTGTATATTTAATTATTTATACATTCATTTATTCATCAATTTTAATTAATTAGTGATTGAATGTTTACTTTTGTTTTCTGGTTGATGGGAACACAGGCTCAAATTTTTGGCTGTTTTGGTCTACAGACATAACCCCTTCAGAATACATCATATTTTATTTGTATCCTCAATTTTCTTCTATATTCGATACTGAAAATTGCATAGTAAGATCTCTCATTTCTCTACAGATTTGTTGGAAAGAGACAAAACATAAATAATTAAATGAATTTATTTCCATTTTCAAATTCCCCTGAAAATGTTGCTATTGAAACATACGTGCTTTATTTTTATACCATTATGAAAATTCACAGAATTCCATTTTACAAATGGATGAACAAGGCAGACAGACAAACCAATTTTCATGAATGGTTAAAAAAAGTCACTACTATTACCAGAATGAACTAAGCAATTCTTCTACTGCATACTCCTTAGATTCAAACTGTGTATCTGCCTGAAAGGAGACTGTTGGGGGTTAAACTCTATTCTAAGGAAGGTTTTAAGTGAAATAGTTGTTTATTAGATTTTGTTTTCCAAAACTTTTGCCAAATTACCTTAGAAATACTCATTCAATTCTACTCTTGTGTAGCTGATTTTTGCTGTTTTGAATCTACATTTTAGTCAAATGTAAGCTTAGAAATATTTCATTACTAACCATGTTGATTCAGCCTCAAAAAGCTCAGGGAAGATATGTCTTAAAATATTCACGTGGTACCATTTCTTGCTAGTCTTATTTTCACAGGCACTGAGGATCTGATGGAAAAGTAAAGAAATTGAAAAACACAGTAAATTATCTTCAGGCCACTTTTAAAAATATTGTCATTAGTTTAAAATTCTCTGCTTTAAAAGGTATGCATTTTAATTCTGCTTTTTTCTATTTGAATAGCCATACTTGAGTGAAAAGATGCAATGATCATTACATGCTGAGAAAAAATTTTCTTAGTATATAAAAATGAACATTTACTTCTTACCAAGAAACAATTAAATAAATAAAAGAAGCTAAACTCAATGAATGTTAAATCTTAACTTACACAGTCAAGCTTTCACAAAGATATGAGGTAACAACATTGACATTTTTTCTAACTAATTAGTTTCTTTATATGATTGAATTGTGATATATTAAAATTTGATTGATCACCCAGCACAAAGTTTTGATCATAAAAAGCAATTAGTGAGATATGGTAGTACATATCTGTAATTCCAGCAGAAAGATTCTTGAAAGTTGGAGGCCAGTCTGGACTACATAGTGAGTTTAAGGTCGATGTGGAATAATGAGACCCTGTTTTAAAACCAAAAACGATAACTAAAACTGAAAAAAAAAACTATGGAAAAAAATAAAAAGGTATATAATGTAGCACTTTTGTTCAAAATAGTCAATGGCAAGCCTGCCAGGAGATTCTTATTTCTGGTCCTTTAATGTCTACAAAGGAAACAAGTATTTTGGTCAGATTTTATGCTGAATTAAACATGAAAAAGTGTAATTTAGATCATGTTTAGGAGCATTCAGTACATGGTCTGCAGACTCCATAGTTACAACATAATGGCAGAGGACATGGCAGAGCAAAGCTGAGTGTTAATGGTCAGGGCTGCCAGGGAGCAGAGCATGGGAGCAGAACCAGAGTGAAACTGGTGATACGTCATTTATACTGAAAAGGTCACACCTTCATGACTCAGCCAGACACAACCAGGAGCACCCTGGTATCCTATCCTATTTCTTAATCCAATGAAATTGATACATGAGAATATATAGGTCATTATATACCCTTTGTCAGTTTCATACACATCTCCCTGAAATAAACTTACTCTCCAAATAAAAGTAATAGTGAGTTCATAACTCCTCCTAATACATTGTGACTATCCTGTGTACAGCTGGAAGTATAATATGCATTATAATGGTTCCAATATTTTTCAACAGTCCAAGTCCAAGTCTCTTCTGAGATTAAGGAAACACCACAACTTGTGAACCTCTTCAAAACTAAAAATCAAATTACATAAACCTAGTGTACAATGGCACAAACCAAAACCAAGAGGAGCAAGCATTAAATCCCTATAGCTTCATATGCAGCATCTGGAGTACAAGGTTATAAAATGTGAATCCCAGAGGGCTTGCATGCCTTACAATTATGGTCTGGCAGTTGCAACCCATGGCACCTGTCTCTTGGGCTGACTCCACTCATAGTCTGAAGCTTTCCTGATATCTCCCACTTCCTGGGGTCTCACCTGTATCTTTGGCTTCATTTCCACATATTCATGCATTGTCCTCTCAAGGCCTGGCCTTTCTTGCCTTCCTTTAAAGCCTCCCTGGCTCCACAGTTCTTACATTCTGCATGCCAGTAAAATTTGTATGTGGTGGATATCCCCAAGGTCTGCTGTCATCAGAGATCTAGACAAAACTTCTTGGAGAATGACTGCAGAGAACTCTGATTGCCCAAATGGCTGACCCCAGTGAAAGGAATCTCAGGGAACCGATGTCCTGGGTGACCTTTCTCAATCAAGGAATTTCTTCTCAAATGAAAGGTTCACAGTTTTGAATCATTGAGCCTGCTATGGGATATTGCTGATTCTTGAACTGGAATCAAGATTTTTTTGTTTTTTGTTTTAATCCCTGTCATGGTTCATGTTGGTGGCCCCCAGGCCTCATGTATTTGCATTGTGCATTTGTGATTGGTTCATTGTCTAGTGCTTGGAGTGGTGGTATCAGTGCTACACTGGCCTAGGGGTGGAGCCAGGATGTGATGTTATGGCAGGCAGAAGGCGTGTCTCTCTCTCTCTCTCACTGGTTCCACTTGCAGTTTGCAGCCACCACGAACTGTGGCCCCGCCATGCCACCCTGCCTTGGAGCCAACTGAGTATGGACTGAAACCTCCAAAAACTCTAAGAAATAGACCTTTCCTTTCCCAACTTTGGGCATCAGGTATTTTGTCTCAGTGATGAATAAAAAGTAACTAACACAATCCCCCTGGGAAAAGCACTTGGTTTCTCTTTAATGATGGAAATATGTTTAGCCGCCACATCTTCATTGGCCCCATAACTATACATTATTTCTTTTCAGCTGAAATTTAAAATTTTCAGTTTCTTTTTTCTTTCTAGTATAAATCTAGCTAAAACCAGTCAGTAGCACCATGGCCATGGTTTGAAATTTGAGCTGCCCTGAAATTTTCTCTACCAAATTGATTAGTCCATTACCTTTAATCTCAGTCTTCTTCAAATATCAGAATATGAGCAAAATGTAGACCAATTTTCTGCCAAAGGGAAATACATATGTTCTCCATTATAATTACCAATGGAGCCCTTATTTCTAAACTAGATCCTCCCCAGACTAGCCTTTATCATTCACGTCCATGTCATGCTCCATCTGAACTCTCACCACAATCACTTATTAGGATTTACTCATGGTATGGTGTTCTAAGGCTTCAACAAGGCACATGTGGAAACATTTTCCAATTTCTTCTGAAAAGCAGTTCCAACAATTTCTAAACCACATGGTCAGGTATAGTCCCAGCAATGATCCCACTTCTCTGGTAAGAATTTTCCATATTAGTTTGTTTTCCCTTTGCTGGGGATAATACCCACAGCCAGAACCAAAAGTAAGAAATGTTTAATTTAACTCGTGACGTGGGTGAATTCAATTCACTGTTGGTTAGCTCCAAGGCAGAACATTTTGGTGGAATGGCAGGGAAGAACAAAATTGCATGTTTAATGGAGCCAGGGAGTAGAACAGTGGAAAAACCCCAGAGAAGAACAGGCACGGAGCCATTTATAATACCTGAAATCAAGCATGACTCACTCAGGCACACCCAGCAGGGTGCTAATCACCTAGGCATTTTCTTAATCTGATGATGTTTACATATCAAGATTAAAATTCTCAACCAATGACTTTGTCCTATGAATGGAAATCAAAGACTAGATACCTATGTCCTGGTTGCTTTGGAGAGAGATCAGTTTACTAGGTATGCAGTAGAAGAGCAAGTGTGATTACATATAGGTGAAAAGAAGAATAACTTAATATAGACTGTGACAGCTGGAGTGTATCAGGTCTTTATAACTAGCTTTAGCTGTAGATAAAAGACCAAAAGTGACACAATTTCATTCCAAGCTAAGTAAGAGCTGGTATTATATCACTAACGCTGTTGACACTCTCACATTCATGGCATTACATACATATTGAGAAGGAGCCTGCATCCTTGACTAAATCAACAGAGAAAATTCCTGTGAAAGACATAAGATTTGGGAAAACCGGAAATAAATTTCTGATGGTAAGTAATTAAGATAGAAATTTGTCTTTTTAGATTACTATATCTCAACTAAGGCTCCAGATTTTAGATATTTCAGTCTTGGAAATAAGAACTCAGCTCTGAAAGCTCAAATGTGTTCCATTTCTTCTCTTTGGAATGAATAAAATGAATATTATACCTGTATTTACTAGTCCATAAGTATCAGTCAATGTAAATGAGTTTCATCATTGCTTTTCAAAAGAATGGTGTTGGTAAACTCTAACATGCTTTTTTCTGGTAGGATCTTGTAATGTTTTTGGTGCAACATAAAGTTATTTTCTGGATTTAAAAATATCTTAAAGATAATCTTAGAATGATGATTGCCGGGATTTCTTTGAGAAATCTTTTTTGAAATATAGAAACTAACTTTTTTATTTTAAAAGAGGGAGTTGTTTAATGATGCTAGCTCTAAACTTAATTTAGTCTACAGTTGTCTGGTGTTTCAACTGATGCTATTTAGAAACAAAAATGAGAATAATAAAATGTGATCAGTTAAAATAATGATAAAAATAATAAAACTTATTGAATATAAAGAAGAATTAGATGAACTTCACTTACACATTGACAGATATTTATCTTGTTAATTACAGCTCCCATGATGCTACATGCTGTATATGGAGTTGAATAAATGGTCCATTATTCAAGAAAGTTGGAGTTATTTAAAAGAACAGAATAGAAAACACGTGATAGTTCTACAGACTACAAAAGAGAGGCCGTAAGTACATTTAATAATCTAAGAGACTATAGAGTAGGAATAGGGAGATGACTTGGGCTAGTCAAGAAAGATTTTCATACTGGCAGAGTACATTTTGAATCTCTATGAAATATATGAAAAATTTATCCTGCATTACAATTCTTTGAAGCAATTAAAAACAATCAAACTAAGTACTCTTCTTTGAACCATCTATTACGTCAAATAAACAAATGGTTAGGATTATTATGCAAGAGAGAAATGCCAAATCAATGAGAAATTTGGTAAAATAAAGTAAAAATACAGGAGCACTCTTACAAAATCTTTCAGTTGAAAGATGTAAAGAAATATAAGGTAATTTTTCATGAGCAATGAATAAAATATGTGAATTACATATGTGGTATCTCTTATTCATCATAAATATATGGTTATTCATTTATTTATAAGAAAATCCAGAACCTAATTTTTTTCTACAAGCTCATTCCCCAGAACTCTAAAAACCTGCAATAACATTCTAGACTTATTGCTTTGATATTATTGTTATTTTAATTATGAAAAGCTTTATTTCAAAATAAATATTTTCTATTAAAATCTCTGCTAAGAACTCCAAGCATCAAAAAGAAAAGGAAAGAGGTGGAATTATAAAACCTACTACAAGCTGAAATGGAGATATATTTATGAGATAAACATTAATACTGGAAATTGTATTCTGTAGATAAGAAAATTAGAATGATGACTATAGTGTGGACTGTATGTTTCATTCCTTCTCAATCTCCTGAATTTTACAAATCCTTGCAGGGATAGCTTCAGCATCACTGGTTAACAAAGACAGCATGTCAGGAAAGCATAAAGAACAGCTTTATAGAAGAATTTATATAATTGAATTTATTATCACAGAAAAAATTAGGCAGACAAAGTTTAAAGAAATGAAAGTATGATCAAGGATCAATTTAAAATAAATTCTTGTCTTGTAAATAACACACCATAATCTCAAGAAACTTAATCACACAATTAAATAGGCCCATTTAATATTTTAAGAAACCTAATCTATTAATGCTTTCAAAAAGTTCAGAATGAAGACTCAAATTTATCTCACTCAGTCCTCATACACAGGTAGATTTTAATATTTATGCCCCATTTTTCTTATGAATAAAATTAGGATAAAAATCCATTTGTTGATTTTATTCATTTATAGTCCTCAAAGTTAGGATTATATTTCTAATGTATTTCCATATTGCTGGGTTATCTTACAGAATATTTCCTTTTTTTTTGGTAAAAAATTAACAGAATTTCTTCTCACTTGCTTGTCATCCAACCCTTGAGAATGAAATAAATTTAAATATAATAAAACGTGTTGTCAGAATGCACATAAATAACAAGGGGCTGAGATGTTATAAAATCATCTAAGACCACAGATTCTTTAATTCAAGTTGTTCAGATGTAAGTTCTTCATCTAATAAAACTTCCCTTGTTAGTGGAGGATAAATGTGCCCAAGCAAATCTCCCATGAGTTAATCTATGTAGACAATAGGTGAAAGCATTCTAGTTGAGAGTCTGCAATCTTTTCCCCAAGATAAATTCAAAGTCCTTATTTATAAAGGAGAATTCAAAGGTACAAGATGGACAGAGTACAAAGCTATCAACCAAGTCTATTAGTGTGGCAGTACTTGCCTGAATTAGTCCTTGGGGTATAGCTCAGTTACCCCGCTAAAGTGACACTTACACCCCATCCCCAGATCCAATTAGATACCCATAAAAAAGTAAGAAGATGGATCCTGATATGCTGAATGACTCGTACACCTGAGTCATCATGGACTTGATTTCTTGAAGACTTGCTTTACTCACCTTTTCCATGGCATTAAGGGCATAAACACTGTCAAAATATACTGATTGTCCTGGAAGTGTTTGAGACTCTTAGGCTGTATATTCATGTCATAACACAATTTTTATAGTATCCATTCATATTTACAAAGTGTTTTTCTTTGTTTTTTATTAGTCATTTGTCAAAAGAATCATGCAGTGTGTCAGCTGTCATCTCTCCATTTTTAAAGGCAATAAGACAACAAAGATGTGGACACATGCAATGATTTTTCCCTAGGCTTGAGTCTGCCTGCTGGGCAGTCAATATCCCTGCAGTTGGGAGAAAGTGGGGACTGTGGAGTCTGTTACAATGTGCTTGTAGGCATTTTTATCAGTTACACAGGTGTGTTCAGGGCACATGAATGCATGTAACATGAGCAGGTTGTGTTAGGTCATTCTCCTGTTGCAGGTCAGTTAGAAGTTTAGTCGACAAACTTACCACATATATGAGATACGGGACCACCCTCGGAATTCCCAGGGCTGGTTTTAAGTTTCTTAAGCTTAGTGGAGAAACCAAGTAGAGAAGATTCCTATGGGTCTGGAAATCATTAGTGGTAAATCCAGAGTATAAGTTCATATACACCACTTTCCCTTAATGAACATCTAATCCAGAAATATAACACAGTTCCTGTTGTCAGGACTAAACATCTGCGATCCACATCATAGTGGGGCTGAAAGTCTCTGCAATATCCATTATGCTCTTGAATCCACACAAACCTATCTAGAGAAACATGGTGCTTGGCAAGTGAAAACTGATCTGGTGTTTCAGCTCCCCTCAAAGGCTGAAACACTATGTATATATATATACATAGTGTTTCAATCATATATATATATATATGATAGAAAGAAAAATATGCAGATGTACCTTCTTTATTGAAGAATTTGCATCCTGGAAAATGTTATAAGAATATCAAATGTCTGTGGGAAACAAGGTTCTTTAATTTAAGAATTCTAATAAATAAACATATAAAAGAGAACTATATATAATAATAATTATTATTAATAATATTATTATTACAAGAATTGGCTCCATTGTGATTATGGAGGCTTAGAAGTCTGCAATCATCAAGTTGGAAACCCAGAGAACCTCAGAAATCCCTAAAGTTATAAATAGAAGTCCAAATGTAGGAGAAAACCAATATTCCAACTCCAGTAGACAAGCAAGAAAAAGAGACACATTTTGTTTTGTCATCTTTTAGTCTATGAAGCCCACCACAGAATAGGTGATACATTTGTCTTGCCTTGCTCTAACCTATTCCTAGAGCTTGGGATGTTAGTTTTCAGATTTATTTTGCCAATATCATATGGGACTTTATACAATTATATATGCAGAAATATTTAATATTACCCCCATAGTATAGTTCTTGCTCACATCACATTCATTATGAATAGGCACAAATCGGAGAGGTTGCAGCCTGTGCTCAGGAAAAAGATTGGCACTGCTAAGTGTCCCCATGAAGTGTGTGCTGTGCTAGTAAAATCTGTACAACCTGTGTCTCCGTGGAAAAACAATTTGAAGTTAATCTGCTAAAAAAGCAGCCAGTGAGTTACACTATTGTGTTAGTGTTTTGTGAGACTTTGACAGCTTCCCAAAGGAGGCAGTTTTCTCATGTGTTTGCAAGAGTCAGGGAACAGATTTGATTGCAAAACGACTAGGAATGTGGCTGAGAAATCTCAGATAATCCTTTCAGTGCTCAGAGGTGGGGTAGGGTGGCCCTTCAGTGGGTGACAGAGTTTGCTAAGACAGTTGTAGTCTTGAGGGAGGTGGGGTGGGCTTATGTAAGTAACATGGCAGCAGCTGTGAGGACATGGTGGTGCCCAGTGGAACTAAAGACCTAAAGCTGAGGGATGAAGCCTGGAACAAGATGTGTGATTGCTCCATGTCTGATTGTAAGTGCAGAGGAACAAATCCCAAAACAAATGTGTGGGCTCAGAAGAACGGGAGGAAGGGAACAGAAAGGTCTTTTTTTTTTTTCTGAATATACAGAAAAGGAGAACAAAAATGAATGGGAACCCATCTGGATTTCCTTGAAAGCAAAATGAAAGACAAGTCCTCCTCTTCTCATCAAAGCTTCTATTCTACCTGTTTTCAGATTCTGATGATTATGTATTTCTTTAATTCATAATTGATAAAAATATATTTACTAAGTTGACAAGGATTTGCTGGGTGCCTACTATGTTTGCAGGGAACCAAAGCTGTATCTCAAATGAGGCAGACCCGGTATTATCTCACTCTCAATATATCTTTTACTTCTGGTAACACTGTACCTTATCTCTGCTTCACAACTGATCCCTTAAATATAGCAGAGAACCTCCTAGAAGTGTGAAAAAAACAAAAACCATTACAATTTTTCCTTGATCCACTATCTCTGGACAGCACCTCCCTTTTCTCCTCTCAGTCTCATGGGTCCTGAAGGGTAACATTATTCTCAATTCCCATTAATTTCTCAACTGCCAGCATTGCTGTTCATACTTCCACACTGGAGTGACTCTGGTGTCTTTTTATGTGACCTTATAAACTTCACATGTGAATTTCTTCTTAGAGCACTAGAACATTTAGAGAAGTTCATCATCATTGCTTTTACTGACTTCTAGAAGCTCCTTTTCTTTTATTTTCCCAATTCCCTGATACCTCCTTCTCAATCTTTAATGACATCACAAACCTATTGTTCACTCTGAAGTTCTAGTCTGTGTCTTTCAATTTCCACACTATGGGTAAAGTTCTCTTGAGCACATCTTCTTCCAGTATAATTCTGAATAATTCATCTTTTCAAGAATTGCTTCTTTCTGGTGCAACCACTGTGGAAATCAGTGTGGAGATTCTTCAAAAAGCTAGGATTAGAGATTGCATTTGACCCAGCTACCCCACTTCTGGGCATTTTCCCAGAAGAACTGAAAACATCATACCACAATGATATATGTGCACCCATGTAATAGCCAGATCTTGGAAACAGTCCAAGTGCCCATCAATCAAGGAATGGATAAAAAAGATGTGGTATTTTCATACAATGGAGTACTACTCAGCTATAAAGAAAGTTTACATTGAGACTTTTATAAGTAAATGGATGTGACTTGAGACCATACTCTTAAGTGAAATAAATCAAACTCACATGTGTAAATACTTTATTGTCTCCCTAGTACAAGAAAGTGAAAAATTATATATGTTCCAAACTCTACAATAAATACTGTGCAAGGGTAAGAAACTGTTCAAAGTGGAAAAGTAATTGGAACAAGGGAGAGGAGGAAAGAAAGAAGAGAAAAGAAAAAAGACATAACTTTGTATATTTATACATACATAAGATAACTAAACTGTCTATACTACTAATTGTATTAATTATTGGAAAAGAACAGTTAATACTCATGTTTAGATAAATTTTTCATATCTACATCTGTTAATATAAGCAATTCTCCTGAAGGTAACAATAGGTAATATTACAACCATTGTTGAATTCCTATCATCTTGTTTTGTAAACCTACACTGTTGTTATATTTAGTTTCTTGTTGTTGTTTGTCTATCTAGTTTTTTGTTTTTCTTTTTTGTGTCTTTTTAATCTTAAATAAATAAATAAGAGTTGTTTCTTGATCTGGTACAATTCTATTGGCAAGAAATCCAGAAATATAGCAAAGGAAGTTATCTCCCCTGCAGAGTTTATTGCTAGCCTGGGAAGACAGAAAATCAAGCACTGTCAGAGGGCTATCTGCACTATGATGAAGCTCTGGTTTCATAACCTCCAACTCTCTCTCCCAAATGCTAATTTCTGTCTTAATCTCCAGTCCTGTGTTTCTAGCTGTTCCAAGCATTGCTCTGAATATTTAAACTCAACATACTTCCAAATGAATTTACTATGGAATCATTTCTGCCTACCACCTCCTTGAAAGTTCTCCTTTTTTGTTCTTTCTCAATGATTAGAAACATCGTGTACCTGGTTGCTTCTCATTTTTGTATTGCTAGCAGTATTTTACATCGCCTAAAATGTAACAGTGTGTCTTTACCTTGAAATGGTTCTGCTAGAGGCTCTCCATGTAGGGTTAAAACTAAACATTTTAGAATAGCAGAGTTTTCACAGTCTTCCACTTATCGAATACCCCTTATGTGTAGCTTCCAGAATACTCTTTATTACCTTCATGCCTTTGCCTAGGTGTGTCCTTTTACAAAGCATTTCATTTGTCACTTAAACCCTTCCCATCTCAATAACTCCCACATATCCCTCAAGATGACAAGAAAACTCCCCTGCAGGTACACTATGCTTTGTCCTGCGACTGGTTTCTCCAAAGTCTCTCCACATACAAAGACTTATTTGGTCATTGACCATGACCTCATTATATAGTAAATAATTATATTTTTTGGGTTTTGTTTTAGCACATTCAACTGTGATTTTCTTGAGAAAAGGAAAGTTTTCTTTATTTTTTCTTTCAAAGCGTGATACATGATACTTACCAAGAAATTTCACAGAATTTGCCACTATGATTCAATCCAGTACGTCACTGGTTCAGGTGTTGATCAGCAGACTCTATCAACATTGTATCTGCTTATATTCCTGCCTACTTAAAAACATGAACCTGTTGGAATTATTTTGTATGGTGTTCTTGATACACAATTATACTTTGTTCTATAAAATTGTGCAAATGATAGCATGGGGAAACATCCTTCCTAAATTAGTTTCTGGGTAAAGTGTTTTTGTTTATTTCCTATTATCCTTTAGAACATAGCCATGTAGTTCTTGCAAGAAGCTATTTTCAACCCCATATAGGAATAATGGAATATGTGAAGTCGTCCTTGATGAACATGGTACCTGCCCTGTGCATGGTACATTGTGAGCCTTTCCCATTGTGTTTGTTGAATGAAAACAAAGGCACTGCTGTTCCTGTTTTCTCTCTGGAGCCATCTGTCATCTCTCCCAAGCTAATTCATGCCCCTGTATTTGTGAGAAAGAAAGATGAGGAGACAGGCAAATCAAAGAATCCTATTCAGGAGAAAATAACTGAATATGGATGCCACCCTCCAATATAATTCACATGTTCACATGCAGTCAGGAACATTTTTCATGGCTGCTTTCAGGACTAAAGTGATAGGACTTTTCCTGTCCTATTCCCAGCAATGAAATTGGACACCACTCTCAGATGCTCAACTCACAGCCAATGGCCCCAGTATATGGTGGAAGGACAGGCAGCCAGGCACTATCAGCCGTGCCTGAACAGTAGTTTTGGAGCTGGCTTTACACTGCAGGGCATGAAAAAGAAGAGACAGTAGCTGGAGAGACTGAGTTTTGTGAAGACGTGCTTGTCTTCCTCAGCAAGGTTACACAGGAAATGATGCCCTTTGGACACCCTTGCATACTCACTCGATGGCACACTGCTGCACAGCTATTTTGCAAGAGCAGAGAAATGGGGACTGATCATGTTTCCAGGTAGCTGGAGATGCCTAGGTTTAAGAGCAGCTGCACATTCTGGAGAAGAAACCTTGTTCTGCCATGTGCAGTGTGCTGTAATCACAGAATGTGGCAAAGCCTTATTACGTTACAAGTACATACAGAGCTGCTATCTTACCAAATTCCTGATAACAGCCCCATACACTGTTTTTAGGAGCAAAGTTCTGAAAAACTAACCAAACTAAATAAAAGCAAAACAGGGAAGAACAATGCTTTTCACTGTCCATGGAAATAATACCTGAATCTTTCTGAAGTTCTTTTGCATATAATATT
This sequence comes from Dolichotis patagonum, assembly GCA_004027295.1. Classification (NCBI taxonomy): domain Eukaryota; kingdom Metazoa; phylum Chordata; class Mammalia; order Rodentia; family Caviidae; genus Dolichotis; species Dolichotis patagonum. The sequence goes on along the minus strand of PVJX010005509.1, from coordinate 61,061 downwards.
CCTGCCTTTCATCAATAACTATGCAAATAGAAAGATGGGCAAAAATAATTGGTAAAGATAAAAATAATTTAAAAACTGAAATCTTTAAGGATTTGTATCTGCACTGCAATTACAAAATTGAAAAGGATCCCGACTATGAGGAATTCCAGCTTTCTGTGCAGGTGAGCCTTGACTTTAAACAGGATATTATAAAGCAAATAGGACAAAACTCTCTTCTGCAAATCTTATTTGATTATAAATATTACAATTACTTTAGGAGGTAATTTACAGGATATGGTTAATTTGCCAAATTATTTGATTGCAGACATCAGTTTTCAAACTATTTCTCCACTTCCTGAATGTAATGATATGTGATTAAGCATGACTTTTTTGGGCTAAATTTCTCAAGGTTATTGCCTTGTCATTTTCTCTGAAGCAAATGACCAAAATACAGGTTCCTGCAATTTTCTTTTGGTAAACATTTGTCAAGTTTCAAAGGTCATACTAGAATTCAAATGAACTGAAGATCATAAATGTTAATGCTTTACTCCAGGAAAAAATATAATGTGAAGTTTTATCTCAGTTCCATAAGGTTTACAGTTTATATCCTCAAGATATCACATGCAACTATTTTATCTATTAATGTGAATTATAAAACAATTAATAGCCTCTAAATATTTGGCCTCACACTGCGACAGTCTGGATAAGTGATTTAGCAAGAAATTGAATATGAATCTTTGGGCATAAAAAATAGTCCCTGTAATCTGGTTTAAAAATCCATCTTGAAGTCTTTAGGGGGAAGTTCCTCATGAGAAGAAATCTCATTAAACTTTCAGTGTAACCTGTTTTAAGCATGACTGGAAAATACATAATAGTTCCATTTGAAACCAGGAAGTAGAGCAAGGTAACATCCCTCTGAAATGCTTGAGTAAAGATAGAGGCCAGCATGGTCCTCAGGAAAGTTGAAACTTCAATTTAAAGCATTTGAATGGAAACACATTTGTACATGAGATGAGTTAAATAAGTCTCATTACTTCCTAGTCACATTCTGTCTGTGTTTGTGCACTTAACTAAATTATTTTTGACAGATCATTCTATACCATTCAAAATAACCAGGTACTTTTTTTTTTTTGGTCTTGATTCTGTCATAACTTTCAGAGAGTTTTTCTGTTGTTTTATTATTAAGTCCCCTTTGGAGATGACCTTCAGTAGTTTACCCACCCCTAATTTATTGTGCATATTTAGTGCTTGTTTCTTATTAATTCACTGCTCTATTCAGTTGTTCTAGGGATGTTTCTTTATTAAGCAATATAATCCATATATCAAAAGCATTTTACAAAGCCAAATAATGTGGGACTCCTGAGTTATGGTATTTTGTTAGATGCAGTGACAATACTGAAATTGCCACAGTCATATTCTCTATTTGATTGTATCATTTAGTTCTAGTAAAAAGTCATTGGAGGACCTGGCTTTGTTTTATACACATATGCAGGAATACTTCTAATCTAGGTTAAACTCATATATAAAGGTATTAACACACTAAGAAAAAGAGAAGTGTTTGCATGTGAATGTGTGTGTTTCTTCTATGAATCAATCAATCTACCTAGCTACATATCCAGCTATATAGTCTACATTTAATTCTATCTTACTATATCTACTTTTGTCTAGATCAGTACAATCACATATAGGTCTAGAGAATTAGCAATATTGTATCTAGATGGACATAACATTTCTTTTGTCTAAAGAAAAGACATACTCTATAATAACATGGGAAATACATGTTTGTACTCCTAAGAGAAGGGACTTGTCTAATTTTCACTGATTGGATCCAAGCAAAAGTTTGTAACATAAATCTACCAGTCCCACTGTTTTCCTTCAGAGGGATAGATAGCTCGGCAACTATAATCTTATTTCTATTGATTATTTAAAATTCACCAATCGTTTACCATTGACTTTTCTTCTCTTCCATATTCATGCCTTATGATGAAGTTCGTGAAGGCATTATCTCCCTCAAAATGTGTAAGGATGAGAAAGTACAGTTCTGCTATATTCAGTTTGCTTCTGATGTATAACATCTCTAGTAAAAAGCATAGTATAAGATGAAATAATATGTCTCCATTGATTTCAATTATGGATGGTCTGAGTTTTGAAAATAATTCCAAACCCTTCTCTCTCTCTTCCTCTCTCCATGCTTCCTTCCTTCTTTCCTTCCTTCCTTCATTCTTCTTTCCTTTCCTTTTCTTTCTTTCTCTTTCTGTATGTATGTTAATAAATTTATAAAACAAACATCATTGGAAACCAGTTACTACATTTTTAAACATGTAGACTATATATTTTATTAAACTATAGAAAATGAATTCATATCATTATAGACTATAATGTCTTTTCATCACAGTTTATTAAGCCATCTGGATTTTCTTCAGCATTCTAATATGCAAACAGCTGTTCTAATGCTGAACATTAAGTTTGGATAAGTCAGAAAATTGTCCATAACACGTTAAGGGATATGATATGAGTGGGAAATAAAGATTATAAACACCAAGAAGCCCTGTGAATATTAAAACGAATAAAAATCATACTATTTCATAATCAAAGTTTTTATAAAACTGTTGCACTGAGTGTCTTATATACCAGGAGAAAATCACTTGTTGCCCTGGGTTCTTTCTTCCTGAAAAGTCAGATGGAGACCAGCAGTCAGAATGCCATTTCCAGGACAGCCAGAACTGCCTGAGTCAGTGAGTAATGGATTCATATTTTTATGTGAACATAGCTACAACTACACTGAACAGTGAGAACAGATTTCCCTATCCAAGCCTTTCTCAACAAATGTATTTTCCTCTGGCAGACAGCAGATATGAGCTTCTCATATAACAGTCACTTTCTGTGTTTTTTGATGCATACTTTTAGTTATGTTATAGGGAAAGGAATTGGGTCCAAACACATAAATGATTTGAAGAAACCATGGGAGCGAATAATTTTCTTAAAATTTCTGAGTTTTATCTATATGCCTATTTAGGAGGAAATTCATGGGTTCTCCATGAGTATTACCATCATACATACCCCATTCTTAGAGGTCTGTAAGAATACAGAGTTGTTTCCATAGGAGAATGCATGACAGAATCTGGTGTGGAATATAGAGATATGTGGAGATCTGAAAAATCTCTCCCATTCAAAAAGTATTCTTGAGAAGAAGTATGTTGTAAACAAATCTAAAATTAAGTGTACTAGTCACTTTTTCTCAGACTCTGGAAATTTCTCTTTTTACTTCCCCTCATTCTATTGCAAATTTAGGCCTAGAAGGAGGGTAGGATATACAATGAGAAGTCAGGGCATTAAAGAGGGAATCTGGGTTTGGAGAGAAAAGATAGGATGAGGAGAAGTAAAAGTGATTCAGATATAATGTTCCAATTTCTCAAAATGAAGATAAATATTTTTCATGACAAATCTATGCTAATAAAAATGAAACTTCAAGAAATTCTATTGACCACATCAACAGAAGCACTTATGAGGTCAGATTCCCCTGGTGCGTGCCAGCAGTTTTTCCTCTGGCCAAACATCCTGGCATTTCCCCTGCCTTTCCTTGGCACTTCTCTTACACAGCTCTTTTTGATCATGTGCCTCCTCCTCCTTGCACATCCAGAGTGCAAGATCAGAAGCATCTGTGGCCACAAGACCCCGAATTCATCTCAATGTGTCAAAGTTTTCCTTCTTTACATTATGCCTAGAACCCAAAGAAATTCATTTCCTTACTGTCTTTTGTGTTCCTTCATGGAAGCACAAATTCGGCAACTAACCAAATTTTTGAAGCAATATATAAAAATACTATACTTTACATTGTGAAAATATATTCAAATGTAAGTGATAGTTGGAATAATAGTTGGAGAGGTCTGCTTCTCAATTCTGGAACCAAGATTTTGATGGCAAGGAGATATGAAAATGTGCTTAAGATAAGAATCTTGAGACAGAGAGGTGAACCTGAATTATCAGTGAGATCCCCATATCATCATATCAGTCTCTTCAAGCAGAGAATGTCTCTGGGATGTGCTCCTAAGGACACATGGCAAAGGAAGAATGATCCAAGAAGTGATATTGTTTGCTTTGAAGATGGATGAAGAAAACAACTAAACAGGAAATGTGAGTGGCATGTAGGTAATAGGAAAGGGAAGGAAATGCATCCACCTCCACTCCTGAGGCCTGCAGAAAGGAAAGTTGCCAGTGGTGGTTATAGCTTAAGTTTCCTCCAATAAGTCTGTGATGAATTTGTAATCTATAGAACTGCAAATGAATACATTCCTGCTGTTTTAAACGTATAGCAATTTGTTATACCAATAAGAGAATGCTAATACAGTGTCTCATAATACTATCTTAACATATTATCAGTGAGAGTTTCCAAGGAATTCTCATCACTCTCTCTTTTATACCTCTGCTGCACTCGCTACATTTGCGAAGAAAAAACTATCTCCATCGCTATCCTCTAACCTAGCTATCAGGCAGGGTTGTCCTTCTAAAAGCCAGTGATTGTTTTCTTTTAAATAATGATCAGCTTGGCTTTAAAATTCTTTTTCCCAAAGATATTCTCTTTATATTTATTTCTTTTGAATGTACCAGTTGGGTAAAAATTGTTGGCTGAAAAATAAGACTCATACACCAGTACTGAAGAAGAGACAGAGATATCAAGTGCACACTGAATTTATCAACATAGTTCTTCACCACAAAGCAAGTATCAATACATGAAAAAGATGATAGTTACATAACTGCAGAAAATATGCTTGTGACTTCTTCAAAATTAAATCAGAAATCAATAACAGAAGAAACAACCCTTAAAAACCACCTAATATTTAGGAGCTAAATCAAGCATATTAAATGACCTTAGATAAAAGGGGAAATCACAGTGAAATTAAAAAAAGAAATTTGAACTAAGTGGAAACAAAGCATGTCAGCATTTGTGGGAATTTTATCATTCAATGTTTTCTTGCAACAGAAAATAAAAAGTGGCTTAATATCAATCATACCAACTGATTGAAGAGACCATCTTTCTTCCAGTGGACATTTTTGGCCCCTTTATCAAAAAGTGTGTTTGTAGTTGTAGTTGTATCTTCTAATCTATTCCATTGATCTTTGGGCCTGTTTTTATTCCAGTACCATACTGATTTTATTACAGTAGCTTTGTAGTATAACTTCAAGTCAGGGATTGTGATGCCTTCTGTTTTGTCTGTTACTTAAAATTGCCTTTGCTATTCTAGGCCTCTTCTGATACCAGATGAGTTTTAGGAGTGATTTCTCTAGATCTGTGAGGTATGCTAGTGGCATTTTGATTGGGATTGCATTGAATTTTATAAAAATTTTGGAAGAATGGCCATTTTCATAATGTTTGTTCTTTGTATCCATGAACAAGGGATGTCTTTCCATTTTCTGAGGTCCTACTCCATTTCTTTTTTCAGGGTACTATAATTTTCCCTGAGTAGCTCTTTTGCTTCCTTTGTTAGATTAATTCCTAAGTATTTCATTTTTTTGGATGCTACTGTAAAGGGTGTGGTTTCTCTTATTTCTTTCTCAGTGATTTTGTTGTTAGCGTGTAGGAATGCTATTGATTTTTGAGTATTGACTTTGTATCCAGTTACATTACAGAATTTGTTTATTATACCAAGGAGTTTTTCAATGGAGTTTTGGGGGTCTTCTATGTAGAGTATCATGTCAACTTCAAATAATGATAATTTAAATTCTTCTTTTCCTATCCTTCTTCCTTTTATTTCTCTCTCTTGTCTAATTGCTCTGGCTAGTATTTCCAACACTGTATTGAACAGGAATGGTGATAATGGACATCTTTGTCTTGTTCCTGATTTTAGGGTAAAGGCTTTTAGTTTTTGACCATTTAATATGATGCTGGCTGTTGGTTTTTCATACATGCTTTTATCATATTGAGGTAAAGACCATCTGTTCCAATTTTCTGTAAGGTTCTTATCATGAATTGGTGTTGGACTTTATCAAAAGCTTTTTCTGTATCTATAGAAATGATCATGTGGTTCTTATTGTTGGCTCTATTGATATGGTGGATTACATTTATTGATTTTCATATCCCTGTATTCCTGGGATGAATCCCACTCGGTCATGGTGCATAATCTTCTTGATGATTTGCTGCATTCTGTTTGCCAATACTTTTTTGAGAATTTTTGCTTCTATGTTCATTAGGGAGATTAGCCTATAGTTCTCTATTTTGGTGGGGGCTTTCTCAGGTTTTGGTATTAGAGCAATATTTGCTTTCAGGAATGAGTTATAGAAAATTGCTTCCCTTTCAGTTTCTTTGAAGAGTTTGTGGAGTGTCAGTATTAAATCTTTTTGAATTTCTTGTAGAATTCCACAGTGATTCCATCTGGACATGGGCTTTTATTTGTTGGTAACTATTTAATTACATTTTCAATTTCATTAATTGAAATTGGGTTGTTCAGCAGTTTTACATCTTCTTGACCCAGCTTTGGTAATTTATATGTTTCTAGGAATCTGCCCATTTTTTCTGTGTTATCAAGCCTATGAGAGTAGAGGTATATAAAATAGGTATTGATGATCTTCTGTATTTCCACAGAGTCTGTAGTGATTTCACCCTTTTCATTCCTTATGGCATGAATTTGAGTTTTTTATTTCCTTTTTAAATAAGGTTGGCTAAGGCTTATCAAATTTATTTATTCTTTCAAAGAACCAACTTTTTGATTCATTGATTCTTTGTATTGTTTTCTTAGTCTCTATTGCATTTATTTCTGCTCTAACCTTTATAATTTCCCCATTCTTTTGGCTTTGGACTTGACTTGCTCTTATTTTTCTAGATGTTTGAGGTGTAGCATCAGGTTCTTTATTTGTGTTCATTCTGTTTTCCTGATGTGAGAATTCACAGCAATAAATTTTCCTCTAATGACTGCTTTCACTGAGTCCCAAAGGTTTCCGTAACATGTATTCGTATTTTCATTTGCTTGTAGATATTGTTTAATTTCTTCATTAATTTCCTCTGTGACCCACTGATTGTTCAGGAATTTATCATTCAATTTCTGTGTGTTTGTGAGTTTTTTGCAGTTTCTTTGTTATTAATTTCTAGTTCCATGGTGCTATGATTCAATAACATGCATGGGATAATTTCAATTCTTTTGCATTTATTTATTTATTTATTTATTTATTTATTTTGGTACCGGGGATCGAACTCATGACCTCGCGCTTGCCAGGCAGGCGCTTAAGCCACTGAGCTAAATCCCTGGCCCTCTTTTGCATTTATTTAAGCATGTTCTGTGGGTTATTATATGGTCTATTTAAAGAACGTTTCATGTGCTGCTGAGAAGAATGTATATTCTGATGTTGTTGGGTGGAACAATCTGTATATATCCACCAAGTCCATTTGTTCACAGGTGTGATTCAGTTCTGCTATTTCTTTGCTGTAATTCTGTCTAGTTGATCTATCCCTTTGTGTCAATGGTGTGTTAAGATCTTCTGTTATAATTGTGTTACTGCTTATTTGATTTTCCATTTCTGTTAATATTTGTTTTGTATAGCTTGGTGCTCCCAAATTTGGTGCATATATATTTAAGTTTGTTATCTCTTCCACTTGAAGTTTTCCCTTAACTAGTATGTAGTCACCTTCATTATCTCTTCAGATTATTCTTGGTTTGAAGTTCACATTGTCTGCAAATGCAATAGCTGCCCCTGCTTTTTTTGGGAATCCTGTTGCATGGAGTAGTGTTTTCCATGCTTTGTCTTTCAGTCTATGAATTTCCTTTTGGGTTAGATGGGTTTCTTGAAGACAGCATGTGGTTGGATGTTGTTTCCTGATCCATTCTGCCAGTCTGTTTCTTTTAATTGGTGAATTGAGGCCATTTACATTAATGGTTATAACTGATATATATTGGTTTACTTTTGACATGTTATCTTTCTGTTGTTGTTTCTTTATTTTTCCACTCTGTTTAGTTGTTTGCCTTGTTTAGTAGTTTTTTCCCTATGTCTGTCTAGAATGCCTTTCAGTATTTTTTGCAAGTTTGGTTTCATGGTCATGAAGTTTTTCAGCTATTCTTTGTCATGGAAGCATCTTATTTCTCCATCCATTATGAAGGACAGTTTTGCAAGGTACATCAGTCTGGATTGGAAGTGATTTTCCTTTAGGATCTGAAATACTTCACTGCATGCTCTTCTTTACTTCATTGTTTATGTTGAGAAGTCTGCTGTGATTCTGATAAGCTTTCCTTTATAGGTGATCTGTCTCTTCTTTCTAGCAGCTTTTAATATTCTGTTTTTATGTTGAATATCTGGGCTGGTGATTATTATATATCTGAGTGGAGTTTTATTTTGGTTATGGCTATTTGGAGTTCTATATGCTTCACTGATCCATATGTTAGTTTCCATGTACATGTTTGGGAAATTTTCAACTGTTACTTTTGTAAATAGCCTCTTTTATGATTACTTTGTCCCCTTCTTTTTCATTTATCCCTATCAATCTTATATTGTTTTTCTTTGCATCATCTTGCAACTGTTTTATTGTTATTTCCTGATTCCTTGTTATTTTTAAAAGTTCTTTTCCTGTTCACTAGCTGCAATCTTGTCTTTGAGGTCTGCAATTCTATCTTCACTTTCTTTGAGGTGGTTTTGCCAATTTTCAATAGAATTTTGATTTCCTGTATATCTCTTTGAATCTGCTTCATGCATTCTGTTTGTTTCTTGCGTTGTTCATTCAGGGTTTCCACCTTTTTGAATTATTCTTCTAATTTTTTTAACTATGTCTTCTTCAGAGGTATTCAGCATTTCTTTCATTACTTTTATCATTTCTTCTTGTACCTGGGAGATTATTTCTGATTTGAGTTCTTTTATAGCTTCGTGGAGTTGTTTCTTTATTTCAGTTGATATTATTTCAGGCATTTCAGGTGTATGGCTTATATTTTCTTCTATGTACATGGCTCCTAGGTTCTGTTGTGATTGGCTGGATGTTTGAGATTGCACTTTGGTTTTCATCTTGTCATTTTCCTATAAATCTGGGTTTCAAACAATACTCCAAAGCTTCCCCTGGGTTTCCTGGAAATCTCCTCATGCATCTTGGCTCCTCAAGCTGAATTGAAGCAACCTCAGCTCCCCAGATTGAAAGAAAGTCACTAGGCATGGTCCAGTCAGGCTTGTGGAACCTCCTGTGCCATCTCTGGTAGTTCAGGAAGCTGGGCGGCAATGTATAGGCTGAGAGTGATGATCTAAAGCCAGTGCAGGTGTGCTGGAACTCGCCTTGCATGGCCTCAATTCCCTGTATTGAAAGAAGGTTGCTAGGTGTTGTCCAGTCAAGCCAGAGGAACCTCCGGTGCCACCTCTGGGGTTTTGGGAAACTGGGTGGGCTCCTCTAATGCTTCCTACTGTTAAAAAATTTTTTTATCTTGCTTTAGTTGTCAACACATCTCATAAAGTGCTAATGATTCATGAGTCATTTTTATTTTAGGGTATCATATCTGTTTTAAAAATGAAAAAAATAATGGAGACTCAGTGACACTGTTTGCCCATACTCAAAGAAAAAGAGGCAGCAACATTTTCATTCAAAAGGAGATCTGACTCATGTTTGTTTCTCTGATTAACACTGGACCTAGAGGTTCAGGAACCTGGCTTCTTTTCTTTGGTCTTGCCAAGGAAGTGTGGTTGACAGTCAAAAGCTTCTACTTGCCACACTTGCTACAATGGCTCTCTCCATCAACATAAACATGAAATTGGCTTCTACCAGAGCAAGTGATCCACAGAGACAGCAGTCAGGGAGTTTGATGCCATGGAAAACCTAGCCTCACGTGTCTTGCACTGTCACTTCTGTCACATTTCACTGTTTAGAAGTCACAAAATCTGTCTTGTCTTGAAACACATAAGTATTATTCTATAGTGGTATCATGGTTGAGAAATACAATTGGTCTTACAATTTTCAGAAAATGGCCATGTTTGTGTATGTTTGGGGAAGATAGCCATGGCCCTGTGTGTCACTTGATGCGGAATTTGGGAACAGAAGCAAAATTCTGCTAAATCCTTTCATTTGTAAACAAAATTGCAAACAAATTTGCAAAGAGGACTATTCATGAACAAAGATGTTACTATATTTTGCTTTTGTAGGGAAATTATAAGGAAAACAGGCTGCACTTTAAAACCTACAGATGGCATTTAAACTTTTAGCTCTTTAAAGTTTTGCTCTTTGTCATCATCTGGAGAATAATGCATTTAAACTATTTGGTCACTAAATATCCTTAACAATGTGTATCTACATGTTAATGTACTTGGATTTAAAGTAGCTTGATCCCTTGTTAGCAGGAGAAATATATTTTGGGAAGGGTGAGACTCTATAGGGAATTATATTTATGCTGAAAATCATTGAGCTTTTATATTATTCCCTTTTTCATTTTAGTGAAGAATCTGTCATACTACTGCAGTTGAATTAATAGACAAGAGCTTCTGTTAATGGTTTAAATGTTTGTGTGTTGAGGTGGAGGGGATTGTCACAACATACTTTGCCACATTTCAAACTATGAAACTGTTGTTGCTCTTTTCCTTGAAGAAGAAATTTTTTCATAATTAACTTTTTCTTTTGTACTAATGGGTAGAATTAACTATGTCTATCATTGTAGGAGAAAAGGGAAAAACTAAAAACCAAAGTAGCTTTAGTCATCCTGTCCACCCCTACATTCAGGGAAATATAATAATTCCTGTCCATGTTCCCATCAAGGAATTTCTGTGGTTTATGGTATATATTCCAGACCAATTACCTCATGGACTTGGTGGATCTTGGATTACCCATCATATATTTCAGAAACATTACCTCATGAAGAAAACTTCTTTATTATACAACACACATTTGCTGAAGCATAACCTTCCTATGTAGTGGTTACATATGGCTGCCTAGGAACATATATTAATAAAACCCTCCATCTTTAAGATACTTGGTCTGCGACAAAATCTCCTGTGGAGATTCAAATGAGCTCACACTATTTCTGTCTGACATTTTGAGAATTAAATGCTGCTCTTCAGCTTAAGCAGATATTTGCCAGAAGAAAATTTTCCATTAGTGAAAGTTTCAGACATGTTTCCTTCTTTGCAGAATTTCTAAAGCAGCAACAATCCAAAGTAATTTTAGTCCTTGATCTTTTAAAGAGACTATATATCCCTGGATTTTATCATTGCTTATTAAATAAGTTTAAATTATAAAGGAAGATACAGAAGACCTACTATTTCAGGCCACTACATGTCAAATAAAATTAGAGTGGAAATCCAGACCCTTCCAGGGATCCTAAAAAGTCACAGTAGCTCTAAAATATCGCAGGAGACATAATGAACTTCTCAGAAAGTTGTATAAAATATTCTAAAATTTTCACTCCAACAGTATAAAAGCCATGATAATAGAGTCATGTCTAATATTTTAAACAAATTCCTATTCACTAGAAGCTGTCACAAAGTGATTTATCTTGATTATCACTTCCCTATTTAGTAAATACCATTGTGTGTATATGTGTAGGGGGAAAAATAAGTCAAGTAACTTACCCAAGATTTTCTAAACAGAAAATTCCAGAATTAAGGTTCTGGCCATGGAAGTCTAACTCCAAAGCCTATTCATATGAGTTTGATACTAATAGCATCTGATGACTCAAGAGGTAACAAGGACTGTTATTCCTGGTAATTCTGATCTTGGACTTGCTTAATAATATTTATAGCTAATCTAAGGCACTGCCGCTAATAGAACATCTTCTCAGCTCTGAACCTCTTTTCCAAATAAATACACTGAAACAGTAGATCTTATCTTTTCAAGAGTCTATTCCATTAGTCCAATTTCTTTCTTGCAATAACACTACATAATAAACAGCTTCCCAGGTCTCAAAGGGTTTTAGTGAGTAGCATATACTTTTCTCTTGTTGTGGTAATATTCTGTCCCTGTGATAAAACGCTTGGGATTAACGTCCTGAAGGAGGGCAGGTTTATTTTGGCTCACAGGTTCAGAGGCCTCAGACCACAGTTGGGGGGCTCCAGCAGAGAAACCAGACAGCAGAAGGGCACAGTAGAAGAAAGCTGTCCCATCATGATACTCCAGAAGCAGAGAGTGCTTATGCTAGAAGACTTCCTTCTTTTTACCCTTTAATTCCAAATGGGTTTTCATCTATTGGGCAGTGTCACTCTCATTTAGGGTAGGTTTCTCCTCTCAGTTTGCTGGCCCAAATGTCAGTCACCTTTGGAAACACCCTTGTAGCTACATCCAAAGAAAACAGAAGTGTGCTTTAATAATTTCTGAGGCATTTCTTAAATCCAATCAAATTGACAATCAGAATTAATTGTCAGACCAATAGACAGGTTTATGGGCTGACTGGGATATCTCTATTCTCAGTTAAGTTTCTAGACTTTTTTCCATGTGCATCACTCTGGTATCAGGAAATATGTGAGCCTGCTTTTTTCACAGTAGATAGCAGAACAAAACTCATGGGCACATTTCAAGCCTCTGTTCAATGCAAAACGAGACATACTCCATTGACAAATCTTATTGTTTTCAAGATCCAAGCCAGTGGCACAGATACCACTGACATGGAATGAACAAAGAATTGGGAACAAGTAATACTATCCACCCTGAGCAACAATTTATTTGCTTGCTCATAAAGTTTAAGTGACTTTACAGGCTTGTTTCTGGAACAGCCAGTCTTTCTCCAAATGGTCTGTATTACCCATGTTCCTGTTCTAAAACTTTAATTAGAATAAGTATTTGTTAAGGGTTCTTTTTTATCTTTTTCATTATCTACTAGATTTACAGAAAACATTCTCTCCATATGACACCATACCATTCACTTCTGGGCTTAGGCATTCTATATTGGCACCCCTAATCCCTGGCCTAACACACATACAAACACATCTTTAGTGATTTTATGACCCATTGTCGGGACACAGTGTGCAGTTTGCTTCCAATGGTAAATCTTTTATCTTTCTATTCAAAAATTCATAAGAAAATGACATTTCTTCCAGTCAACTGATAAGGAATCTCACTTTTCTAAGGAATTTCACTTCTTCTCCCTAGTTCTCATTAACTGCTTACAGAAATAGGATCTGTTAGATATTTTGACAAACTCTTTCTTGGCTCTCATCTTGCAGTGCTTTTCCAGCCTACTTTACCATATGTATATCCATTAAATGGTAAGATGCTGAAAGCCAGAAATTTAATACTTTATATGATTAGAGTCTAGTACACTTAGATAATGTTAATTCTTCATATTGTTATTATCTCCACAATTATAACCCCAGCACTTAGTACATTTTCCAGCAAACAGTGAAACTTAGAATTGCTAGTTGAACTGTTTCCTCTTTGTACCTTGAGAACAAGTATGATTAATTTCTAATCAGAGGATAAGAGCTAATGATAATGAGTGCTCACCTTGGGTCAGAACATCATTTACTGTATCACATTTAATGATCACAAAGCTCATGCTGATTTGTTTCATACTTGAATCAAAGAATAAGTGATTTGCTTAGGATTTGATACCATTAGACTCAAGTCTTGTTCTCAGCTCTAAATTTGAGCTACTATAAAAGTAACAAAATACTGTAAACTGAATGGCTACAGAGTCAGTAGCATTACAAAAATAGGCATGCTTCATTCAATCTGAGAATGAGAAACTAATCTTTGCTTAGTGTGTGATATGTGATATATAGAATTTATACTCTCCTTCATAACAATATACCCTAATTTCAAAACAAATAATAGTAGGTATTCCAACTCAGTTTCCATTATTAAGACTAAATAATCTCACAGTCAATATGATTACCAACTTGTTTTCTGATGAGACAAAAAATCCTGTTACAAATTTGTTTTGAGGCTTATTTACTGTTGGTAGGACTTAATGAAATAAATATCAAATACCTGCTCTGTGCCCAGAACCCTTCTGAATTGCCTCTGTATTTCCTGGAAAATATACCGAGAGCTTTTAGAACATAATATATAAAACAAAGAGTCCAACTAATACAGTTCAGCATACTTCAGCAAGTGCTAAAATGCACTATCTTTGTATCATTTAATGTTTATAATTTGACCTTGAATTAGCATTAAACTTCAGTAACTCAGAGAGAATGGTTACAATACTTGCAGAGTGATTATTTCAGCATAAAGATAGTATGAAATAGAAGCTAAGTGCACAAAACTTTTAGCAATGTCCCTAAAAAACAAGCATAAACCCTTTGTAAGAGGCAAAGTTTGAAATTTCAAAAGTACCTACAAATCTTGATTTTAGAGAAATACAAAGAAAAGGATAGGAAGAAAAAAAGGAGAGAGAAAGAGAGAGAGAGAGAGAGAACATAAACTCTGAGGTGTCACTTGTAAATCTGGGCTCTATGATCCTACAGCCTTAAAATACTTTTTCTTAGAAGAAGCATAGTTATCTTTGAACTGATTTATAATAATTTATTTTTCTATGAACTATTTTTCCTTATATATGATTTAGGTGGTGTTCTTGTTACTTCTTGTACTAAAATCTTTGATGAAAGGCCTTCTGATGCCAAAGTTGGAAGGCCCCACACTGGAAAAGCTGCACTTGCTGTCTTCATCTTGATAACTTTTCATGTCTTGGACTCTCCAAATGATGTGAACAGCATCCTGGCAAATTCAGTCTTGGCACAAAGACCTTACAAATGTATGCATGTTGCCTTCCCCTTTCCTGACAAAGGTTCCTTGGAACAGATGTTTGCAGATTGATTTATACTCCATTCTGTTTAGCTGTCACTTCATCTAGAACTGTAAAGCAGTCATCTCAGGAGACAATGTGGCAACATTTTAACAAAGTACATGGACCCTGAGATGAAGCAAAGACCTGTCTGCTACCATAAAAATGTAAAAATGGTCCTGTCAGATGTCCTGTGACACACTGGGGCTTTGGACTTAGTGTTTAGAAAGGATTCTCTACCGGGTCCTCTCTGACTCTTCAGCTCCACCAGTCAGCGCCCCAACCAACCACTCATGTTCCTGCCTCTTCCTTCAGGAGCACCTTTTATGATGGCTGCCAGTTCAACCAAGAATCTTGCTTTTTAAAAATGGTAGAAACGTTTTGTGGAACATACAGTGGTTTCCACTTGGCCCTTTGGGACTCACCCTCATAGAGGGAGTCAGCCCCTTCCAGTAGCCCCTACTTCAGGAAATATAGGGCTGTATTCCTCTAGGAGAAGCATCCAGCTACTAATCCTCCTTGATGCAAAGGTTCTATCTCATCCCCTAACCTCCACCCACCTTCCTTAAAATATCATTCACCCAGACTCACTGGGGTTGGGAAATTTTCATGGAGAACTGCTTTATTTTATTTTCTATTTCCATAGTTCCTCTTATAGAATACAAATCCTTCCCGGGGATAACTAACCAAATTAACTCCATGGAATATATTTCCTTCAAATTGGAAGAACAGAGAAGGATATAGATGCAGACTTTGGTTGTCTTGAACTCTAGGTGAAATGATTAAAGTAAAAAGGCAGAAAAAAAGAGGACACTGAAAACATTAAAGCCACACTACAAATACTTGGTTAGAACACGGTTTTTGGGAGAGAACTCTTGCTTCACACTTACTCTAGATGCAAAGTTCTAATATTTTTGGACACTTTCATCTTTGGACACATCTCATCTTCAAGAGAATGCCATCCTCTTTCTCTGTAATACATCTCATGAGTATCTAAAACAATTCCTCTCTCTGTTATGTCATACAATTTGCTCTTTGTATTCTGCAACATTTTATTCTTTTATTGACATATGCCTATGTCCATATATAGTATTGCCCTGGTACAGATCTAGCTTCCTCTCATTAGTGAGATTGGATTTCACTTGATGAAGCTGTGGAGAAGCAATTTTTATTTTCTTCTTTCCAAAGAAAAATCATCTCATGGTTATTTCAATGAATAATTTCAAGGGTCTGGGGAGTAGTCTTGGTGTCTTAGTGGCCCAGGTTATTACAGCATTGAGAACTCATGGCAGGATTTGAGAAAGATTTTCTTACAATCTCTTTCTTTGTCTCAAGATTCCTTACACTATGTGTGGGTCTGACTGCTCCCCCTCCTCAGCCTCCATACCAGCCATTGCCTCCCAGGTTTTGCAAATCAAGACCTCTCTTCTATTTGTCTGGGAAAACATTGCTTCAGAACATTCAGTTTGAACTCTGATTTTGATTTGTCAACCAGTTACTGAAAGCTTCCTGGAACTTGATAGGCATTTTAATATACTAAAGCAATTTTTTTCTCAAAAAGAAGTGTTCAACACTCTGAGATAGGAATTTTTCTTTCTTTATTTCTTTTTTTTTTGTCCTGGGAATTGAACATATTATCTCATTGTTGCTGGGATGGTACTATGACACTGAGCTATGTCCCCAGATGAGATAGAAAAGGTTGTACGATTTCAGTCAGGAATACTGAAGTTCATACAGGTTAAGTGAGTTGTTCAAGCTTAAGCATCCATTCAGTAAACCAGGCTTGAAACTCACATCCGAATCTGCTGACTTAACATCCAACATTCTTTTCACTGTATATCACAACCATTCATTGAAACAAATTTGTGCTGCATCCAGAATTACTTGATTACTCCCATCTGTTTACCACTTTCCCAAAAGTTTGACATTAAAGAGTTGGACTGCACCTATCTGATCAGATTTGAAGTACTGCCTACCAACCCTAGACAAATAATCTTAGCAAATCTTTCTTTTTTGATTAGTGGACTCCAACATGCTAGATTTCAGTTCTGATCCTCTGTGTTAAGTTGTACAATTGTCAAAAATGAACCGCAAGGTAATCAAGTGATAAAAATCTCATGATAATAAAATGTTATAGGATAGTTCTCTAGAGAGTGAACTTATAAACCTGGTTCACCACAGAGAAACATTTTGTTTCACTGGAACCTGTTTTGTAAATTTCTAGAATATAGCTGATGTGGTATGATTTTGACCTGCCCATTGAACCTGATACTGGTCCATGAAAATCCATTTGAGTGCATTTGTTTTGAAAGGAACTCTTTGTATACCATTTACAAACAGTGTGCTTTAGACATGGCAGAAACCCAAGTTTTTGACTTTTGACCCTATTTGCAAGACTAACGTACTGCATTTGGTGATGGCATTGGGTGGGGGCTCAGCAGTGGCAGTAACAGCACTGACAGCCTGTCTTAATCAGAAGGAATCTCCAAGTGCCTCACTGAAACATTGTCAAAGCATCTTTTTCCTTCTATTCTGAAAAGTGTTAAGTATTTCAGAGTGCCAGAAACACATCATTCCCAGCCAAGTCGAGTGAATCTTTGCCAATAGTGCATTTCTTACTTCCTGCCTGAAGGTATGAGGTTAACAGAGAGTTAGGGAAGTTATATATACTAAGAAGGAAAGTTGGTGTTTGTTAAGTGAGGTTTTTTATGTATCTTAAACTTGTAAGAATTCCTTGTAGAACTCTGTTCTTTATTGTCTACCCTTGACGACAACAACATCTACTGAGAAGTGATTTGTATCACAGATACACCTTGACGTCACATTAAATGTTGATAAAAGCCTTATATGTATGTTCCACAGCCAACAAAATTTCCATCAGAGGCTATTCACAGAATTGGGAAGTATGATAGAAGCATGGAAGCTCTTCTGTTTACACATTAGGAGTGTGGAATTAGTACTCTGCTATGATAAAAGACTATGAAAAACCTGAATATTCTCTAGCTACACACTTCTTTTCCAAAGCCTTAGGAGTTCTAGAATTTTAAAGGACAGGAGTGAAGTTGAGAGGATAAAGTAGGGATACCAGAGGAAAGGGCAGCTAAAAATAAGAAGTAGGACAGGGGAAATATCTGAAGCTCCTATAATCCAAATGTGTGTATGTACAGAGACTTTTCTAAGGGGAAAGAACATTATAACATCCACTTTGTCCCATCTTAATTTTGATTAAGATGTTTGACCCACCTCTACACAAATATTTCTAGATTTTTTTCTTCTTTTTGCAAAAGCATGTGAGAAGTAGTACTTGTCACTGCCTTCCCAGCTCCAGCTCTCCAGGCCCACGCTGTGTAGACTGCACATTCTTGAAACACTGCACACACAGCCAACCCCTCCTAGCTCCTACAGGCTTCTGGTGCTTTGCATGCCTCTGTCCAAAATGTTCTGGTGCCTACATGAGCCTCTCCTTCTGGAAAAAAGGCTTCACTCATCTTTTAAGATCTTTGGAGAAAACAAGTGTTCTGAGTGGACTTCCCTAAAGCTCATAGACCCAAGATTTCATCTTGTTCATTTTTGAATTTTATATAAACTTCTATCATTACAAATGTTCACAATTATCAGGATGATATGTATCTTCTTCCTGATTGTGAAATCTTGGAAGTCAAGGACTTCATTCACATTTTTATCTTTAGTACATAGGATAGTACCTAAATAAATTGTTACAAATTTTAGCCTTTGGGATCATATTTGTAAAAAGATTTAGCTATAATATCTCACTATTTCTCTGCAGATGAAGGTTCAAGTTGTCACACTACTCTGAAGCTCTGCCTGACAGTGACCTCCTCTTTCCTCCAGCATCCTCATCTGCAGGTCCTTGGCTGTGTCAGCTTGGTTAAGGCCCACACTTCCCTCAATTCCCATTGAATGATTTATTCTTACAAGTGTTTCTCTGCCACTTTTGAATATTCTCTAACTTCCATTAAATGTTTAGATGCAGCACTCAGAAATTTTCCATAAACTCTTCTACAGAGTTCTTACCATATTTAGAAGTTTGCATTTATTTGAGTAGTTTTTTTCATATATTTGTGTCTCCTCCATCAAAGTCTCATGAAAATAAAAAAAAATGTTTCTCTTTCTTCTTTCCGTAAAACTGTATTTTTCAGAACCCAGAACAATGACTAGTACATAGCAGTCACTCAGTAAGATTTGTTGAATGGATGAATGAAAGTGTGCCTTTACTTTTATAGTTAAGCACTTTGCAATTGTAATACTGCTCTAATTCCATTAGCGCCTCATAAACTGACCATCTGAATTCAGTTTTTCATTACTTCTTTAAATAATTATAATTATTTTTTCAATTAATCTTGACAATAAGTCTTGATTTCCAGTTGATTATTGCTGGATTTATTCCATTACTGCTCCCTATATTCCAATGAAGTAGTGTAAATGATCCTATTTTTCCATCCCTTTGAAGGTAAGATTACACTTTTAAGTCAAGATTTAAACATTTTTTTTCTCTTTTAGGGTCATAATCATAATAATCATTGACTCACTCCCTTGGCTGATCTTAATCCATTTCTTACAATTTTGCTCAATCATTTCCTCAGATGAATATTCTCTCATCCACTAGGTTAGGAAATACATTCCCCTAGACGTTTGAATAGAAAGATTAATTTACCTTTACAGCATTTAGCATGACATTTATCATGTGCTGTAGTTGTCCCCATACTATTTTATTTACTCTGTTCTTTTGTGGATGTCCAGATGCTTTGTAGAGGCATCTGCATTACTCGGTTCCCAATACCTAGAAGTATGCTGGGTACCTACGTGATATTTGGATGTTATTTATTGAATGAATAAATACATAATAGGGGATAATCTATATTTGCTGAATAAGTTAACAGGCTTTACTAAGGAAGTAAAACTGCTGAATTTTTACTTTTATTTTTCAGGTGAAACTTTATAATCTAACCATCTATTCGTTTCCCACTGCAACCAGGAAATACTAGAGGAAAACAGAATCACTCATGATTCAGATCAAGCCCTGAATACTAGGATCTTTCTAGTCATTTCCACTGGGCAGCTAGGTCTCTAGGCCAGGAAGGCAAGGGCAACATCATTTATTTCACTTCTGACTTTACCTATAACACACACAAAATAAGACTCCTTTTTTTCTTTATCTTCATTGCTTATGTTATTGAACATCCAATTTAGTTGAGTGAATTTTAGAAAAACTGGAAGTGTGCTTTTTAGTTTCTTTAGTGAGCCCCTTAAAGGTCCTAGAATATAATGGCCCAACCAAATAGAATGTATTTATACAACATGTACTTGTAGTCTCAGATTTTAGATACAAGATTAAAACCATTGTTCTAGAAATTCAATACACACTTTATGGCCAATTATCAATGGTTGATTTTGGTTAAATCTCCTGATGTGGCATGAGTAATTAAGTCAATAACAAAAGCAAGTTATTTGAACCATTCGAGATACTTTCAAAACTGAAGATTGGAAATTAGAAATACTTTATTTCCTATATTCAACAATAATTTAATGAACAAGCTAATTCTATCTAGAATTGACTATCAGGAAAAATATGTTAAAAATAAGGAACTACAGGGTGCATGTTTAGCATGTGCAAAATGCTGGATCCAGTCCTTATCAATGGTACCTCAAAAAAGTAACTACACAAATAAAATCATGTACATTTTACTTCTATCTTGTTGTTGCTTACAATAGATGTTACTCACGAAGACAAATGGATTGTGTTGCACCAAACGGTGGCATCTGTTATATTCAGAGAAGTCTGAGACCATTTAACTAAAATATCATATGTTGTAATAAGTTTAGCATGGCCCATTCTATCTTCAGTAGGACAGAATTTGGAGGTTCTGCTATTCTCCTTGCAGTGAGATATGGGGAATGGTAATAGATCAAATCCATCAGCAATGGTTTGAGAAATCCAACCTTAGTGTCAGGACCAGCTGAAAAATAAATCCAAATGTTAAAAAGACATACACAAGAGTGATGGTGTGTATGAGTACTGGGTGCCGCTCTTCTTTTGGGTCATCATTTGGTTAGGAGGCTCAGAGCTTCCAGACCCTCCACGCACTTCCACATGTATATGTGGCTCTCTTTGGAGAGTAGACACTCAGAGTACTCATTTTTTGGGTCTTAACCTTAACTTCTGATTGCTGCTTCTGTTTCTACTGTCTGGGATGAGTCTCCTTTTGTCTGGCTTCTTGCTAGTTGCAGTCTTGAGACTTTCATGATTGAAACTGTAATTTGCTCTTAATTATTCTCCCTCAAACTGATCCAAATTACAGGCATTCTTGAGTAAGGCATACTAGACTGAGTAATCTGTCAAATAATGCAGATATCAATCAAGCCAATATGTTCTCTATTTTATGCCAATGGAAAGAACTTCATATTAACTTTCTTTGAAGTTGAGGGTGGGTGTGACGTTTGAAGACATTTAGTCTGGGGTCCAAGAAGCAGGGTAATGATATATTTTGGTCAGTGTTCTTTAAATTATTATTTCCTTGGTATCAGTTATTCAATATACTTAAATAAATACTCATGCCAGTTCCTGAAAATCACAAACTGTATTTTATGATCTCTTGAAAATGAAAAATGCATGGGTGTTTGAATGTGACCAAACCACACTTTATCATTTTCAACAAGTATAATTTTGCTGTAGAGACTTTTCCTAGGCAAAGTGGTGGACTTTCAACTTTCTACTCAACAATAGTGATTTAGCAAGTGGAGAGAGAGGTTGGTACATGCTGTCAGCTCTTTCTGCTTGAAGACTGATCGCTCTCATGTGGTACTCCCCTGAGCCCAGCATGTCCGGGCTTATTTATGTAAGCAAACTCAGTGTTGAGATGACTGCAGTGCTAGACACAGACTCTGATTTTACTAACACAACTATGTGGCACTTACACATAATGAAAATTAAATGAAAAGTTTAGATAGTGAGGGTTAAGAATATACCATTAAAAAAGAAAATATTTTACTTAAATTGTTTGGAAGATTTTATATTATTGATCAACTTTATCTAAATGATTTTTCAGCTCTGCTTAAACTACTCTGATTTAAAATAAATTCACTGTTACAGTATTTAATATTCAGAGGTGCTAAATAGAAAATCTTTAGGGCTTTCTTTCACATGAAAAAACTACAGTACCAAAGTATTGATAATGTTGTTTTGCAATCTATGTTGTTTCAGTTTTAAGGATAGGTATAATTTAATAAAATATTAATAAATATTTGATTCTTTGGGAAATGATTTATTTCTATTCATTTCTATTTTTAAGATTATAGATAATAAAGATTCAGAAAAATAAAACATACACAATTTAGAAGTAGACAAATGTCTTAAGGGTATATTTGACTTGGCTGAATGATTCTGATAAGGCATACAAAGATTACTGCTACTACTTTTTAATCTAAGATTAAAAAACATACTGGAAGTGAACAATAGCAAACCATTTCCAATGAAGTGTATCAAAACAGTAAGAACCAAGACAAGCAGTAAAACATTATACTCCTTAACATTCCAAGAAAAAGATAAGACAGGTTGAGAAGTTTTTTTCCTTGCATGTATATATCATGTTATATCACACAATATGAAATTTGCTGTGAATTCAATAACAGAGAAAAATGATTTTAGTCTAGGTATTGTTGAAGGCATATAACAAATGAACCTTTATTGTTTTCTCCCTTCTTGGTGGCCCAGGAATAAGAATACAGTAAGAGTGTGTCGATAATTATGGCACATCATTACTCTCCACTTGTAGAAGAACTATAAAAAATTAAATTTGATAAATGTATTTTAGCAATATAGTATTTTCATATCATGGGCCTCTTAATCCATTTGACTTCAGCAAAATACAAATAGGGATTATTTGGCAGTTCTCATGTGGATTTTGTTTTTCACAAAGAGCTGAGCTATACTGAGACAAAAATTGGGATATTTCAAGTATAGGTAAAGATATGCAGTTACCTTTCTCTTCCTTTGGTTCAAGCAAGGGTTTTCCCTTCAGAAGGGAGATTCCTGTTATCTGCTCTGGGCAAGAGTAACTGAATCAGGGCACTCATTCCTGTGTAGCCATCAGCGAGCTGATCCCTTGACTCACGAATGAAGAAAACACAATCATCTTTAAAGAATGTGAACCTCAAACATTTCTTATGACATTATTTCATAAACTAATCAAGTAATTTATAAATTCATCTATTCTCAGTATGGAATGCATATTACCATGTAAGTATCAGAATGCTAAACTAGATAGCTACAGATGATGACAGATAGCTAGATAAACAAAGGAATAGGCCACACTGACTGTAGTGTTTTTATTACTGAAGTTAAAAATACTGGATATTAAACTGTAACTCTGTATAGTACACATACAGTTCTCCATTTCACATTGCTTCTTAAACCAAGCCTGAGAGTTGCAAGTGTAGCTCAGTGGAAAAGCGCATACTTACCATCAGTGATGCCCTTTGTAGATGGTAGATATACTCCCAGGAAAGCACACCTATATTTCAAGAAAAACATGAGGTGTTATAGGGACCTGACCATATTTCTCAATGAAATTATGATATGTAACCCATCAAGACTCTAACCAAAGGCTTGAAAATCAATGGACAAACCATCCTAAAGTACAGCTTTAATGTGCAGAGTCATTCCCAACTTGCACGGCCTTTTCTTCTTGTACCTTTATGTTGATAAGGACCCAGTGAGTGTCATTATCTGATTTGGTAACTACTGGTGTATATTTAAAAGAACTTATGGGTCTTCATTGTTTACACATTAAAGCACACTAAGACCTGCTATTTGGGTAAGTATACTCTTTCTGTCTCACTTTCCCTGCATTTCATTCATCTCCCCTTCTGCCAAACATCACAAAATAAAGACAAGGGAATACTGTCTTTTATTCTATCTCCAAGGAATATCCAATAGATTCATTGAAGATGTTGGAACTTTAGTCTAAATTTATCCCATATTTATTAAATGATCTTTGAAACTTGGACAATGGTTCATGCTGCCACTCTGAACAACTGCACGATCTCCTTCTTGATCTCCATTTGAGGGTTTATTTGTTTCTTCCAGGCAAAGGCGATAAGGCCAAGCACCTACCTTGTTTAGTTTGCCCTAGCTCAATCCAACGCACCGGACTTAGCCTGGTTAATATATTTCACACTTTTTGCATGCTCTTCCCAAAACCAAACTGAGAAGAGGGCAGCTAAGCCTAAAGCCCACTCACCTTCCCTTTCACTGTACCTTGAATTTTCTACAAGGGTAAGGAAGTAATGAGTAATTTTCAGTCACATAAGGAAGACACCAAATTTGACTTGACCTGTCACTAACTTTCATGACTGTTTAATACTTTTTTTTTTTTTTTTTTTGCAAAAGAGAGGTGTTATATGTTGAGATAGTGGGAGGGATCCATGCCAACTTTCTCTCTCTACGGCAGTCCAGAAAGGACAAGAAGCTTCTGAACACAGATTCAGAAACTTCAGCAGATGTTAAATCTTAAATAATGGCTTGAAGTTGCCCTTAATAATTTTATCAAGCTGTCTTAGATTTACAAGTCGATATGTTTTTATTATGTTACAGAATACAAAATAAAATTGCATAGATACAAACTTTCTATATCACCACGATTCTAAGAGTCAATTGTACCCAAATATTTTCTGTGTAAAAACAAACAAAAAACACCTAACAAAGTGACATGGCATGAATCTGTGGAGTTAAATAACGTAGACTCTTTATCAGATTTTATTGTTTGCCTGAAATTTAAATATTAGAATTAGAAACATATTTCTTGATCAAAAATTACTATTTACAGTGCAGTTGTGTGACTTTTCTCAACATTGAAATCTTCAACATCGCTCAGATTGTACATGGAAATCACTTTAAACATTAAGTTTTGTCGATAACCATTATAAAAGGCATCATGCATTAGCAAATGATCTGTATCTTATAAACACTGAATATAATGCAATATAACGAAAGTGAGAGATGCATACTGTGTGACAGCAATGGACACTTCTAGAAATTTCATCTCCCTTGCAGATTACAATGGAAGGGCAAATCCTAAGCCATTTAAAATATTTGTATCTTCCTTTGGGTGTAGACTAAAAAATAAGGCCATGAATACAAATATAAACAAACTCTGCAGAACATTTCAGAAATTTTTTGACTGCTGCACAGGCTCCAATGGAACAGTTTGATCCAGATTTCAGACTTCTGGAATAGAATGCTAAAGCAGGGTAGCATTTAGGTTGTTCTGAAATCCTCCATGTGGACTCTCAGAAGTACTTATCATTCAGGGTAGCATTAAATATTACCCAGTATTTGGTCGAACCTTCTCCATTTTAGAGAATCAGAAATGCAAGTTTCTCTTTGTCAGTTTCTCTGAATTAAATTTAGCAGGTGACCTTGGGTCATGAAAGTCCAAATTGCATGTCCAGAATGATGTGATATAGTTCATTGACTAAAGTGTAACTCTAAAGACACTAAATCCTTTTTCAAGACACATCAGGAAACTTTCCTTTAAAACTACATGGTAGTGTGGACAAATTCCTGAGAAATCAATAATGAAACAGACAAGAGGATTACAACATGAAAGTGTAGCAACTATTTCTACCTCTGTCAGAAATATTTATCTTTTTATAGCAAGCCTCCCTTGAATTAAATTCTTGGCCGTTGGCTCTTATAATGACTACCTCCCTAAGTGATGCAGACTAACACCTTAATTAGTCCCAGATGTTTTTCTTTCAGATTTCTTCATATTTCTGAGCATTTTCTATAAAATCATGGATGATATACATCAATCCAGGGAGACCCTTGCCCTTTAACTTCATATATAACAATTTTCCTAAAATGTGAAATAACAGAATCCTTTCACTATTATGAAGTACCAAGTGGTACTGGTCATGAATTTCTACCACTTTTTCCTTGTCCACAGCATCATCTAAGAAAATGAGGCTTAAAAATCATCAAATAAAAAACAAACAAACAAATCAAAAATAAGGAAGCGTTCTCAAAGGAGCTTCAGAATTTGTATTGATTTCCTGTTCACTTTGGGTCCTTCATTTACAGTATAATTGTGACACAGGGATTTCACGAAAATGTGGGTCGTCAGCCCTGGTGTGGACACAAAAAATGGTTTGCAGAAAGGCTTTTCAATTCAATCTACAGTTGAGACAAAGAAAGATCTCCAAGTTTATATCTGTAATCACTGTAATTGAATTGTCTCACTGTATTAATGAGTGTGTGTGTGTGTGTATGCACCATTTTGACTTTGTGATGAGAAAACAATGCTGCCCCTTCCCAAAGATGAACATAGCTTATTCCTAAAGCCTGAAAATAGATTAGATACTTTTCTGGTTTGCTTCTTAAACTTTCCTCCCAGACCTGCATGTGAGAAATTTGGCTGCCAGCCTATGGCGTTACTGTGACGTGATGAAACTGTTAGCAGCTGAGCCCAGTGAGACGCAGTTAGCTTGCACGCCTTGAAGGGAAGATGGGGATCATCTTCCCTTCATGATCTGAGAAGGATCAAGCTCACACCACTGCTTTTTTAAAGGTAGTCTTAAGTCAAGGAGTATGGACACCCTCTAGGTTCTGGAAAAAGCAAGAAATGGATTCTTTTCTGGAAGAGTACACCAAGAAACAGATTTATTTTAGTCTCCGGAAATTATTTCAGACTTTGACTTCCAGAAATGTAAATAATAAATTCATGCTGATTTAAGTCACTAACATACTGGTAATTTCTACAACAGCAACAGGAAATTAACACAGATGTATAGTCTTATGCTGTAATATTATATAATCACACCTTCTATTACTGGTACACAGGATACCAGCAGACTGCGGTAATGTTGAGGCATAGAAGGGAAGACAGGATGTCACTATTAAAGACAGCGTTAACTTAGAAGAAGATCATGTCACCAAGAAAGCATCTTTTATATATTTACACTTCTGTGTCCCTTCCAATGTTAACTATAGCCACAGACTGATATCACACAAAATCATATCTACCTTTTATTTAATCTAAAAATTAGAATGTGATTCCAAAGGTATGGTTTTAATGAACTTCTCATTTTACAAAATAAAAGGACACTTCAATATCCCATTTTTACTAAAAATAAGATAAATGTCGTTCCAAACACTTTTTTGTTACAAATCTATCTACTAAATGAGTGTCATAAAATCTGTATTTATAAACCATAAATCATTTTCCTTGTAAATATTTCCCATTTATACATTAAATTCATTTCTGTTTTGGTTCTAACCAATTTATGAAAAAATAAAGACCACTTTGTTTCTTTTTTGTGTTAACTGACTCTATATGGATTCTGCATATGATTTATTGCTCTTAGTTTAAATATGTTATGTCTTCTCTTAAAAGAGATGTACTTAGTCTGGAGGCTGTACAATTTTAGTCCCTGGAACTCTGAATTATTACATGGGAGGGAAATTCAGAATTCACTAACTTCTCTTTATGTAGACATCTACTTTAATGTCCTACACAGATATTGCCTTTTATTTTGCATTGTCCTATGCTCCTAGGAAGACATTTTTATCACACATTAAAATAATGTGAGGTTGTGTTTCAAATCCTTTACATTGTTTTGTAGCATCTAAGTTCCCTCGATCCATTTAAAAATCTACATCTTATGCTGGTCTTGATAGAAATATGCAATAGTTCCATATCTCTCTAATAATCTTTTATTACGCTTGAAATCTTTAGAAATTATTCTCATTTAGTAGTAGTTTTGTCTTTTCCAGGCTTATTATAAGCTATAATATTTTCCAAAATGATAAGAAAAGTTTAAACACTTCCATTGCTAGGTCTTGAAATCCACCTTTAGATCTATTGTTAAATTCAAAACAGTACATCCTGATTCAGTTGTGATCATTAATAAGTTAAGTGATAGTAAGGTGTCTGAGTTGGTGTTATCTGTATCATTGTCACATTTCTCACACTATTACTATATTAAAGATTTATTCAGCCAAAAGAAGGATAAAGTTGAGGCACTGCTAGGTGAATTGATGCATCTTGAGTCCTTATTCTTAAGTGAAGTTTATAAGACTCACATATGTGAACATCACATTGTCTCCCTGCTGTGAAAAACTGAAAGAGTAAATAAGAAACAAAATTACAATAGATATTGTGAAATAGGGAAAAAATTGTTCAAAAGGAAATAAGAACTAGGGAGGATGAAAGGGAAAAGAAAGAAGGGGAAAAGAAAATACACTTTTTAAGAAAAAAGTATAAAATGGAAACAGCTTTGTAACTAGGGAAGGAAATAAGGGTTGAAGGGAGTAGACTGGGAAAAAGAAGGAATCAAAATATATCATATACAGGTGTAAATTCTTTATGCAGAGTATGATTTTCATGTGGATTTAAATTGTACCAATAAACTGAATTTAAAATTTAAAAAATGATTCAACTTAATCCATGGCTCACACAACCTGGTTTTCTAAGCTCTATTAAAATCAAAGTATCTTTCATCAATTCATTTATATATTCTCCACTAGTGGAGAAATGTAATTAAATGACAAGTCTAATGAACGAGACATCAGAAAACAAGTTCTTCATAGAAACCTTCTTTTAGCTAGATCTCAGTTAATTCTTTATAATGAGACAATTGAAGCAGAGATTTACTGTCTCACAATTTACCTCTGGGATATTTTTAGGTTAATTGATATGTTTTTAGTAAATATGGAACTTAAGAACAAAACTATTACACTTCTTGAAGTGTTACTGGATTTTATCCCACATAGGATATTTTCTTAGTTTGTTGAAACTAGTGAAACTAGTAGAACGATTGATAAAACAATTGTTTTATATGCTTTCATTTTATGATATCATGTTTTTTCAATATTTTGTCAGAAGTAGTATTTAAGGTAGTATGCCTCTAATTTTCAAGAATATCATTGATAGAAATTGTTCTTGGAATATTGTTCTTGGAAATTAGAGATAGAATTTAAATTTTTAGTTTTTATATGAGACTAATTCTATAGTTTTCCCTAGAAGAATTGTTATACGCATGGACAAATGCTCATTTTAAAACTATCTACAGTTATTGAAAATATAAATTAAGCACTTAGGCAAGGTAACATATTAGTTAACTAAATGTGAGTAACTATGAGAAATAAGAAATGTTTAAATTATAAACCTGATTTAAATCAACACAGAAATTTCTTGTAGTTGCAATTTGATAAATATATGTGTTGAACATAAGAAAAGATAGTGAATTAAAGTGGAGAATAACACTTTTCCTATTACAAATTTGTTTTTTATTGTACTATTTGAAATTATAGCAGATAATCTGGACATAGCTCAACAAAAGCCTAAAGAATTATAATGGGGAAACATTGCATGGTGATGATATGGAGACCCCTCCATGACTAAGCATAGCTGGTATTTTTTTCAGAATGTTCTATTTTAGCTGTGTTCCAGATATTGGAGTACACACTGCTAAGTTTGAGGTTAATAATTATGTGTTGATAGAATTTCAGTTCTTTTCTTAATGTTTTTCCTTTTATTTGTATTCTTTTTATTTATATTTTTCTATCTTTAACATGAGAATACAGTAATAGTTTTCTAACAGTAACTAAAATTAGCTCCATTATAACAGCGAATATAATTTCCTTTGTGGAAATTTCCTTCTCTCTGCAACAGCATTACCTTTTGAAGAGAAGATTGTGAAGGCTCAGTAGAAGTAGTTGGTGGAGAATAAAATTCCCATAACTATTAACATTTACTTTGGGTTACAAGATTTAATTAAGAATATCTTCCATATGTTCAGCTCTTTTTATCTAATATTTATTATGTTTTTAACATTTATTTCACTAATGATTGGTAGCCCATTTTTCCTAAGGTGAGCAAAAAATCATTGCACACCCTTCTCTGAATTAAGCAATCAAATACAAATAAAATATATAAATATGGAGAGTATTGTGTTTCCGTTGACTAGTGGTAGTTGTATACCCTTTATCCTACTGTAACACTTGGTACAATAAGAAAGTTTCTTTTTTGTTGTTCTTCGAATAAAATTGTGACATAAATTTGGCCAATACAGTATATTAACATTCCAAAAAGCTTTGTTCTAGGAAATACAGTTGAGTAATCAAAAGATGTGATCATCTCTCTTCACTCCCTGTTTGCACAAAAGGTTTTTCAGAAAAAAAATGGCTTCCTCTGCAGTGGTGCATGTCAGAGGATCCCCTTGGAAGGTACAGATGCTTGGTGACACACGGGTAGTGAGGAGACGTGGAAATGGATTGCAGTCAAATCTTGAACTTCAAATTAGTGGACAATGGCTCTGTGGAGATACCAACTAATTCTCTCCCTACAGAAATACCACTCAGCCTGACAGGCCAATACCATCCATTATTTTTAATTGGAGAGAAAAATGACAGAGTTAAAGTGACATCCCACGTTGCAATGGCCTAACTTTGTGAGGGGTGCTGTGTTTGCTGGCAAAATGGACTGAGCGCTTTGTATTCAGTTCCATTTCACACCGACAGGAAGAAGTGAGGGAAGAAATGTCTAAATGTCAGCCAGCCAGCAAGAAGGAGACTGCTGCTTCTGAGTAAGATAATTAGGTAGACCTTTCTCAACCTTGGACTGGAGAGCAGAGGTTCCTTTAGGTAAGGACACCCTTTCTTCTGTTTTCAAGAGTCCTAGACTGACTCTCACAAAGGAGCTTTCCTTTGTGTGATTAAATATTTATCACAAAGAAGCCAGCGGTGGGATCAAATGCCTCCAATTAACCACAACAGGGGGCTATACGTCATTACAGGACAAGCATCAATATTGCAAAATGGAGAGGCAGTTTGGAGCACTGACATTGCTAATCTGCTTCTCCCCATAAACCCATTGCAAAGGATGTTGTGTGTAGGTGACCAGCTCATCAGCATTATACTCCGTTAGCCAGCTTCTCTCTGTAGGAACGAGAATGCAAACTATGTGTACACTCTCTGGGTTTCCAAATAGTCTTAGGAAGCTTCTCAAGATTACTCTGGTCAATATGAATGCTAAAATATTTAGAAGAGCTTTTCGCCAAGAGTATGTTGGTTTTGTTTCCAGGCAAATATATGCTGTGTTAAGATCGAGGCTGTGCTTCCAAGGGGCTCTGTCAAGTATTCTGTGTTTAGGTGGACTAGCGTTCTCTATGGAGAAGTGTGGTGACATCATACTCTATCATTTCAATTGAAGAAAAGGCAATGTTTCTATTCCGTAAAAAGCCATCTTCGCATTCTTCAAGAATGCAAGATAATGTCAACATGACAAAATGACTTGATTCTGGGCAAGAAAAAAAATAAGCACAACATAGTCTCCTAAAATAAGAAGATGAGTTTTAGTCATATTATACTTCAGAGCTAAGGTTTGTTTATACAATATAAAATCAATAAAAACTCATGTTTTCAGTGAGAAATCCAGTTGTCTCCTACACCATACATCAAAGTTTTTGAACTGAAAATTACACTACATTTATTTGATGGCAAGTTTGAGTCCCAGTGTTTCCTCATCTCTAAACACAGGATGAGTGTTGTGTGCTGCCCATCGCTGAAGTAGTCCCAGCAGCAAAGCAGAAGGTGTGTGTGTTTCAGCTGGTTCCTCCATCTCATGAAGATATGACTTCTCTCCACTATCTTTTCCTAAAGCACAGATTGGCTGCTTAGATTGCTAGCTTATTATGATTATTGCATAAAAGTAGCCAACATGAATTACCTGGTTATCTGACTTTAAATTGCCAAAATACCCACATGTCACCTTACACTGATGTGGTAACTCAGTGTATGTTTTCTCAAGTTCCTGGACCTTCATATGTAATCTTGATACTAGCTGTGAACAATTCCAATATAAAAAATCATTTTAATAATAATAAAACAACAGTGTCTAATATTTGTAGATGGCAAGCCTCTGGTGCATTTTTTAATGTTTAACTGTTTTACAAATTTAATGGAGTAGAGACTCATTGCTTGCAATTCTCCTTAAAATATTCCCCATCGCTTGGCACACATCTATTCTCTTGCTCTTGCCACTGTTCTGAAGCGGTTCTGAAAGTCCTCTTTACTTTTTATTTGTATTTGTGTTAGTTCATGATTGCAGTACATGATTACATTCACCCTGTGAATTTGGTACATGTATATAACAAATTTTAGTTCTTTTTATGTCCCTTTCCCTTTCTTTCCCTCCTCTCTTCCACCATCTCTTGGTTCTCTTTCCATTCGTAAAAAGATCTGTCCCCGTTTTCTATTATCAATCTTCATTTTTGAATGGATAAAGAGAACATGATAGAATACACAATGGGGTACTACTCTACCATAAGAAGGATGAATTTGAGGCATTGTAGGAAAATGGTTGCACCTTGAGAGGAGAATGTTAACTGAAATAAATCGGACACACAGCTTCAATATCTCATGGTTTCTCTCACATGGAAGTGTGCTTTTATGAGTATAAATGCCTTTAGTTGTTCTGTCAAAGCTAACTCTGTGTCATGAAACAATTTAAAACATTTACCTTTCAAGGTCATTTGGACTTTGGGGAAGACCAGAGGCTGCAAGTTATCTGACCTAGTAAAAAAAGCAGATGAGAACAGACTGTGAGGTTTTATTAAACAAAAATTACTGCAGAAGATTGATAAATGGGTTAATAGAAAATACCGTAAGTAGAGCCTGGGGTGTATAGGTCAGGGTCATGGCACCTGCAAGTCCAAGGTTCTGAGTTGGATTCTTGGTTCTGAAAAAATATATAATCAATGTTTAGATTTAAAACTTTGTTATAGTAAAAGGCACATTGCCATTAATTTGCCTCAAAATATCCTCCTTGCTTCGAATGCATGTGTCCTATCGTTGCTGACAGTGTGTCTTCTTTTTGGTCATCCATTATGTAATTTCACTAATGATCTTCAGAGCAACTTTGAGTCCACAGCTTTCCTGTGTACCATGATACTGTCAGTAGTTACATCAGACATTCTTAGTTGAAAAAGAAAAAAAACAAACTGACCTTTTCAGTGTTCCTTGATCCAGCCTTGACTTTCTTAGTGACTCTTGTGTTTTTGTGCTGGTTCTCGTTGCTGCAATGTCTCCTACTATGTGTGGAAAATCTGTTCATGTCATTGTGCACAGAGCAGGTTCACAGCTCAGCATGCGGAGTTGGTACTGACTGTTTACCAGGATCAGACCGTCAGTTAGTGCCAAGCCCGGCTCCAAACAGAGCTGACACTGTAAGCACTGAGGACACTCACAGTTCTCATGTTTAATTCAATATTAATTGCATTGAGGCAAAAAAACTTGAAATATAATAAAAAGAAAGGTGTGTTGTCTCCTCATTGCACATAGAGAAATTGTGACTACAATCCACATCATCTTAAGTAACTTTATTTCCATTTCTTTATATCTTTTATACCTTTTAAATTGTTTTTAACTTATGAAATAAGTTCATCAGAGATAAAAGAATAAAAATAATTATTATGCTATAACTATCTTCACTTTAGTTGCTCAGAATACAAGACATAAACTGAGAAGTTTCTTAAAAGAAGAAACAGATAATAACACAATTCTTTCTTTCCAAATAATATAAACCAGTAGTATAAGTGAAACCCATGACCATATAGTTGGAAATATTTTTAAAACAGTGAAATTTGTAGTCAGAGGAAAGATTTGAACTTAGCCCTATTTCTTCTCTATGTGTCTTCTCTTTTGTTCTTTTGGCAAGCTAGATGGTAACTCTGGTTATGCTGCTTAACTATGCACCTTCATAGAAATTTTCAAATTGGATCTCTTTTGTCTATTGGGTAATTTAGATTTAAATCATTAATCATTAAATATATTCTATCAGAACATATTATTAAATGCATTAAATAGATGCACTGGTTCCCATTTCTCCATGCCAGAGAGTCAGTGCTTGTTCTTAGTTGTGAGGGACCTGTTTCAGGAATATCTTCACTGGAGATGTGGTTATCTATGCCTACAGCCAACACTATGCCCCACCACAGCACGACTTTTGTGCACCTGTTTGTCAATAAATGCTACCACATTTGGGAAAATGTGTAACAAGATGCTCTTTCTGGAAGATATATTCTTCTCTTTGCTTTAACCCTGGAGAGTTTACTAATATCTACAGAAACAAAACAAAATACACACAGTCTCCGATATGGACTGAAGAGACAAATTTAAGTTAGTTTGTAACAATGACATATGTATCACATAAGTATTTGGCTTATTCTGTATAAACAGCACCAAAAACATCGTAGTTATGAAACAAAAGTTACATTTAACCTATGCAACTGTCATCAGCATGCTTTTGGTTATTCCACCAGGCATCCTTCTGAAGAGGGTTTTGGTAGTTTTCAGTCTTCAGCCAGCCAGCGAACAACGAATGGATGCACGGCTTAACTGCTGGGTTCAGTCAGCAGAGTGCAGGTGAGAGGTGCAGTGTAGATTCTCATATGGCTCTCGGAATCAGTCCCCGAGTTACTTTTCCTGTGATCCTCAGAACACTAGATGGGATGACTTCCCATGCCTTTCCAGGAACAATGTACAATTAAAACAAATTTAATTTAGTACAGCCTCAAAATCACAATACTGCACTTCTCACTTACAAGCAAGTCATCATTGAAAAAAATACGTAGTATTTCATATAATACATAAATTGAAACTGAGCTGCAGGTATTTATCACCTGATGCTGCAGGTTGGGATAAATCTGTAATGTTTCATGTGTTCCCTGGTTATTTAAAAATGTGAAGGATTTGTCGGAGCAGCAAGATAAGCTCGAAGGCTGTTCACTTAGCAACAAACTAGTCACTGTCAGCAGATAGTTTATACAGCTGCTCTCTCATTCTCTTACCATACAGTCTACCCAGAAATTCTTCATATTCATTTGATCTGAAATTGTAAAGAAAGCAATGCTTGAATTTAATGACACAGGCAGTCCTATAAGCAAAAGAATAGCTGAAAGGCTGTGACAGAATGTATAATGTGGGACTCGCTGTATGCCTGCATTCTGTGAGTGGGTGATCCCATAATAAGCCATGCAAGACCAGTGTATGTCTGTTCCCAAAGATCAATGCCATGACTGCAACCATCCATCATCTCTAACACCAGCAGGATGCAATCAATGGTAATCCATCTCTTTCCCATTGGATAATTGATTTTTTAGAAAATTTGTAGGATTGATACTTTTTCATCTTAAGAAACTGTCACTGCATAATACAGTATTCTAAAGGGTTGAGGGAAAGGGATTTAGTTGTTTCAATAAAATTCCAATGGCTATTAGGTTTAATCATACTTTGTTCATTGGTATCTCTGAAAAAATTATGGTGCTTTTGCTTGTATATTTTCTTGTGATCCAACTTTCATTATTTTCCCATTTTTTCTGCAACTGGATGTAACTCTCTTTTCAGGTACTGGTCTAAGTTTTCCATTTGTGTGCATTACCTCTTATTAAATTGTTTCTTACTAATGATGCAACCAATACTGTGACCTCCACCTTGGCTTGGGTCTTTTTAGAAATAGAAACCTTTGTTATGCTTGGAGACAATGATAAAGAATATCATTTCTAGCTCTGTTTTTGCAGTCCTGGGGATTGAAGCCAGGACTTCACATGTTAGACAAGTACTCTACTACTGAGATATATGTACAGCAAAAAAAGTTTTGGAGGAAAGATTTTCAAATATTGTATCTGTCAATGATACTGCTGAGACAGTACTGCTTTTTTTTCTTTTTTCTTTTGTCTTTTTTGATAAAGGTCTCACTATGCACGTTAGGCTCGCCTTGAGCTCACTTTGTAGTCCAGGTTGTTCTTGAACTTCCAGCAGTCCTCCTGCCTCAGCCTCCCAAGTGCTGGGATTACAGGAGTGTACCACCACATCAGGCTTCAAATATTATAGTATGAATTTTCTAATTCTTTTCCAACTTTATGTTCAAAGTACTTAAAAGTTTTCCTTACATTAGTTAATTCATTCATTTCAAAGTATTGTTGTAACTTTGATGTAGTATACAGTATTCAATAAACTTGATATTTACTATTTTTTCTTTCTTTAAGTTTATTGGTAAATTTTAAATATACATAATGATCATCTTTATCATAGGTACCTTATGTCTGTGCTTGATTTATCTCAATTTCTTTTTCCCCTCATTCATTTACCCTCCCTTCAATCTTCTCCTCTCACAAAAGCTTTGTTTCATTTTTTTCTCTTTTTTTTCCCTTCCTTCTTTTCTTCCTCATCTTTTCATAGTTTCCCTTCCTGGTTGAGCATTTTCTTCCTACTTTGTAATATCTGATATAAATTCTGACTCTTATTTACACTTTTGGCTTCTCACACCACAGAAACACTGCAATATTTACACATGTGTACTCGATTTATTTCACCTAAGAGTATGGTCTCTAGATCCATTCATTTACCTAAAAGTATCTACAGTTCATCCTTGCTTATAGCAGAGTAGTAATCCTTTCTATAGAAGAAAACTCCACATCTTCTTTATCCATTCAACATTTGATGCGCATATGGACTGTGTCCAAGATCTAGCTATTAGGCTGATATAAACATAGATGTGCATCCATTATTGTGGTAGGATGTTTTTAGTTCTTTCTGGAAGCTACCAAGAAGAGGAATAACTGGGTCAAGTGGGAACTCTAGTTTTAGATTTTTAAAAAATCTTAACACTGTTTTCCACAGTAATTGCACCAGTCTACATTCCCAGCAGCGGAAAAAGGGTTCTTCTTCCTCTGTATGTCCACCAGCATTTGTTACTTGCTGATTTATTGATAATTGCCATTCTTTCTGGAATGAGATGGAATCTCCACATTCATTTAATTTGCATCTCTTGAATGACTAATGATGTTGAACTCATTTTTAAAATAATCCATCTATCTTAAGGAAATTATATTGCGACACGTAGAAAAATAAAACAAGATCTACAAAAATTTCTAGTATTGGTGGATACTATAAATATTAAAAGTCTGATCTCAAAATTAACTGGAGACTGCTCCAGTCAGAGACAGTCTAAAAGACCAATAAGTGAAGAAAAAAATGCTCTGATTTATTTTATTAAGAAAAGAGAAAGGACACTACTTCGAAGACAGTATGTACTGTGTTATAAAGTATATATATATATATATATATATATATATATATATATATATATATATATAACTCCACCTTGATGTTCTTTCCCTGAAGCCAGTTGATCATGGACTGAATGCTTTGAAACTGTGAGCCCAATGACACCTCCACTTTTTAAAATGATGAGTATCAGGTACTATGTCTCAGTAATGGGAAAACTCACACATATGCACACATACTCAAAGATAGATAGATAGATAGATAGATGATAGATGATAGATGATAGATGATAGATGATAGACAGACAGATAGATTTACATACACACACAGTGAGGTTAATGCCATCTGGCTGGCATGGTACTCCTCACAGCAACATAGCACCGCCATTTACCTGACAATGTCTCCCATTAGGAACTGAAGAATTAACTAAGCAATTTTCACCAAAAATTCCCTACCTTATCTTATCTTCAGGTCATATATAGAGTTTAATATACCAAATACTAACTTCTATAAAATTCATTCATCAATGTGTTAATTTTTACCAGCACAGAATCTGAATTTTTACAGGACAATTTCAAATTCAGAGTCCTAAAGTCACTTGCAAGAGAGATAATATATGGGCCTTTTAAGCATGTAATATAAACGTTCTAGGATAACATATTAAAGTATAAAAGTAGAGGAATATTTGCTTGTAATTTACCTTTTCATAAAGTATACTTGTCAGGTTTCAGTATTGGAGTTATTTTTACCTTATTAGCAAAAGATTTAACCTTCTTTCTTTTGTGCAAATGTTTGGGGAGTTTTGATCTCATATGTTCCTTAAATAGTAGTGATAACTACATTCTACAGTTTGTATTTGTAATTTTCGTTCACAGCAACATTTTGGTAATTTCAATTCAACTTCTTTAAAAGTATAGGGCACTATATCTCTAAAAACTGTTTCAATGGGTTTCATTTTTAAAGATTAATAGTTTTTATTCCATTATTCATTTTAGCTCTAAGTGATTGTCCTCAATAGTCCTTCATAATCCTGAAGGACTATAAAATAAAATAAGGAGTGTATCTCTTTCAATCTTGAAATTAATACTTTGTCTTTTCAAATATTTTTATAAGCCCTATTGCTTAGTATTACTTTGTTGTTGATTGTATGTTTCTTCTCTTTTGTGCTAATGAGAATCAAATCAGGTATGCTTTATTACTGAGCTACCCTCTTAACTGTTTTTATTTTAAATTTCCTACTAAATCACTAAATTTCCCAGGCTGGTTTCAAACTGTGATCTCCA
This sequence comes from Dolichotis patagonum, assembly GCA_004027295.1. NCBI lineage: Eukaryota > Metazoa > Chordata > Mammalia > Rodentia > Caviidae > Dolichotis > Dolichotis patagonum. Next base: position 23,046 of record PVJX010005509.1, on the reverse strand, counting down.
CTGCATTAGTCTCCCATGTAACTGAAATTTTAGGCCTGCCTTGCCATGTCTGGCAGTGTTATTCTCTTTAATAGTTATTTCAAAGAACTCCAGTCTTTCTTTCAGTACTTTATTGTAGTGGGTGATCTGTTACCTTTGGATATGAAATTCTGGATTGAAAAATGATTTATTGATTTTCAGTATTGTTTCTCTGGGTTCTATTTAATTGTCTGTACTTTATACTATTTTTTTCTCTACATACTTCATGTTAAATTTTTTTCTCCTTTACTTGATTTCCAGAAGTGAAAATGTATATAATTTATGTACACTTTTCCTCAAGATTTAAATATATACCCTTTCCCTAAGCATAGTTCATCTGCACCCCATGATTTTTGATGTCATCTTTCTTTTAACAATCAGTGGGAAATATTTTAATACCCTGCAATTTCTTGTTCCACCCATGAGTTATTTAAAATTGTTGTAGAATTTCCCAGTACTTGTAGTTTTCCAGATATCTTTATTTATGGTAACTTGTATTTTAATACTTTATGATTCAGAAACATGCTGTGGAAGATTATACTATTTGAAAATTATGTGACCTAATTTAGTTGCAATATACCATGGTAAATGTGTCACAGTGAAGCACATGTTTATTGAAATATAATTGGATATAACATTTGGTTAGGTCAATTTGGTCGACAGTGCTATTTTACTATTACTATCACTCACATCCTGTATTAGACAACTTTCCTGTTACTGGAAAACAATACTCAACACACACAACTTAAAGAAAGAGAGGTTTAATCTGGCTCAGAGTTTAGGAGATTTAGTCCATGGTCATGCAGTTGCAAGGCAAATATCTTAATGAAACCACAAGGAAGAGAAAATTGTATCAATTCACTGCAGTCAAGAAGCAGGCCTAGAGAAGAATAACAGGAAAGTCATTAATACAAAAAAGTGGTACAGAGAAGTGGGATTTTTGCCATGACTATAACTGAGCATGTGGCTTAGAAGACTTTGAAATTAGTTTGCTGGTCAAATTTGGAAAGACTGGGAGAGGTGAGCTGAAAAAGGCTTAAAATAGTTTTAGCAGAGCCTAATGATTGAAGGTTAGAAGATCAGGATATTGATGAGAATGCAGATGGCGAAGGTTAGGCTCCGGACATTTCAGTTAGAAATAGGCCGATAGGTGGACTTCAAAACAGACATGTTACACTCTGACAAAACAATGTTCTTCGTTTTGTCCCTGTCCTGAGATTCTGTAGGAGTCTAAAGGGGGACTAAGTATTCAGGTTGTGACAAGAGTAAAGCTGTGTGCTTTTAATCAGGGGCGAAAGCAGAGCAGAAGAATTTATAAACACTAATTTTGGTTTAAAGGAATCATTTATAAATTTGAAACCAAATGTTCAGTGGTTGCTGAACAGATTTGGGCCATTGCAGATAAACTATGTACCCTGTATGGGGAGAAGAAGGAAAATACTTAAGTCAACAAAACCCAAACATGGCAAAGCGGAGGGTGTACAAAAGTAAACTTCTCATTTGAGAAGAGTGATCCTCGAAAATCAGCTCAAGTGGTCTCTTAGGAAGTTGGTTCCCCAGCATTCCCTTCACATTCTGTCACTCAGGTACTCAGATGCCCCTGCAGTGAGGATGCATGGGATCAGGTTTCTGCTCCAGCTGGCAGCAAGCAGGTCTTGACATCATCCACGTGGCTTTGGTTTTACAAACATGCAGAATGGAAGAGCTGAGGAGGCTTCCACTCGGTTCAGAGCAAGGGCTGGGAAATGAGGCAAGGAGCCCCTGGAAGAGCAGTGCATGAAGTATTAGGAAGGATGGCAAAGGCACAGTGAAAGTCCCAGAAATGTGGAGATGGCAAGAAAGTGGAACATCTGCTGAGGTCAGTTTCAGGATACAAGTTGAGCCAGTACATGAGAGTGGCCCTGTGAGTTCCTCCAGTCATCTGGAACTCACATCTCACTGCCACATGCTCTGCATCCTGCATATTGAGCTATAGGACTTGCGGTTTGCCTCCTGGGTTTAGGTCTTGCTTTAGTTCAAATCTTTTGTGTTCTTCCATTCCTTCATTTGAAGTGGAAATGTTCACCCTATGCCAGTTGTACCTTGGGATTGTATAATTATTTTTTTATTTATGTAGAAGTGCAGAGCTATGAGTTTCAATTGAGCCTCAAAATAGATTTTGACTTGAACTTTTGAAAAAGATGTGGAAACCGTTGGGACATTAGAAAAGGATTATTGCATTTTTGGTTGTGAGCAATACAGTCATATCATGTAAGTAGAATTATTAACTTAATATTGTATTTTTGGAGATTAAATTACTTTAAGGAGATATGTTTAGGTTTCTAACTGACAAGGATGGATGGTGACTATGAATTGTGGTATGTCAATTAGATTAGAATAAGAAACATTTTCATATGAAGCTTTTGCTTTCAATCTCAGTATTGTAAAACAAAGACAAAAACACACAAATAAAACATAGTAGATTATAAAGTGCACTTCTGACTTTATCTGGGTGAATTTTCAATGTGTGACTTGGTACTACCATATTTTCTCCAAAATAAGATCAGGTCTTATATTAATTTTTGTGCCAAAAGGGTCAATTGGGCTGATTTTCAGGGAATGTCTTAGGTTTTCACTCTCAACAATCTACTTTTATTTATGTACAACAATTTGCGTTTGTCCACTTACTCATGTACAAAAATCCCACTTTATTAATGTATGTAATCTCCATTTATTTGAGTATGAAAACAACATTTATTCAAATACAGTCCTACTGTATTCTTCTGTAACATCATTGTACCTCTCCAAATCCCAAATTTTAGCCTAAATTTTTTGTAATTCCATTTCCTGTAGAACAAGTGGTCCCAATCTCCCATGTCCAGCAACTGAGCTCCCCTTAAATGAGTACTTCTTGTCCATGTAGTCTGGTCACTGTCAACTCAGTCATCAGTGATTTTATTCCATGAATCCTTCACCCATATCACAACCTCTTGCAGGCATGGTTTCATGAAGTTTTCATTAAATCAAATTTTCACTGAAGTCTTACAAGAGAGGAGGGGCAACAAAAATGGTCATAGTTAAGAATTATGGTCCACACAAACCAGTTCACCCACATAGGCTGCAATTTGCATCTATTTAAATGAAGTCATAGGTCTTCTGTTGATATAGCCACTTAGCTCTTATCCAAAGGTGCTCACCTGGTTATTTTCCAAATACTTAACTATAATTTATCATAAATTGTCATTTATTCTATGTATTGATGTCAATAAGATGATCTATTAATATTCTATAATTCTATACATCAATCATGTATTACAATGGATGTAATAAATGCATCCATCTGGTTGACAATCTTAATTAGGCCTTTTCAGGATAGGACCTACCTTATAAGCATCCAGAAAAATCATGCTAGAACTGATTTTTGGGTTAGGTCTCCTTTTCAGGAAATAAGATACCGCTGACCCTTAGCCACTTGCTCTCCAGCAATGCGCCTCTGCTGTTTTCTGCATCCGTGAACTAAGAGCTTTTGTTCCTCTACCCTTGCCTGAATCCCTTGAATTCATGAGCCTAGTTAAACCTCTCTTTAAATTGCAGGTGCTGCATATTATATTGCAAGAATTGGAAAGTAACAAATGCATATCTTTATTGCTTGTTTTGTCTATAAATTTCATTTTATATAAGTTACTGAAGGAATGTCTTGACATTTTCCTTGATGATTGTGGATTTATCGATTTCATGCTTTATGACTTCTATTTTCCTGTGTGTACTTAGACAGATCTTGTTTGTTGCATGAATGTTTGTGATTGTTATGCTTCTTTGATAAAGAAAGCCTTCTGTCTTTATGTTGTTTCACTTGATCACTGCTATACACCTCCAATGTGTGTCTTTTAATTCCAAAGTCTAGATCATCTGTTTTTCTTAAAAAATTTTTTTTCTTGACTAGTAAATATATTTTTCCACTTTCTTAAATTCCAAGCTAGTTTTTAAACTTTGTGTTGGATATTGTAGGCGTTAATTAATGGGGAGTGTAGATTATGAGGTCTTCATTCTAACTGTTCATTTTTCTTCTGCCCAAAGTTAAATTACTTGTAGATGTTCTTGAGATAACTGTACTGTGTTTTATGGGTTTTTTAATACATACTTTTGAAGCTTGCCTTTCTTGAATTTCCGTTCAATGCCCAATGTGCTCCCGGGTAACAGGTTCACGGCTTAGGCATCACACTCCGGCATATTTTACCATTGTGTGCCTCATTTTGATTTGCACCTCTGTAGTATCTGATATGCTAGACTTTGGTAGCTAATGTGACTCACACCACATATAAAGGGATGCTTCTCCACAGAAGTCTCCCCTTTGCTCCCTATGCCATTTCCCTTCACGACTTCCTTAGCCCTGAACTTTAGCCAAAAATTGTCCTACAGCTGCCTTAACCCCACACATTCGTGTTTCTGTAATAGATAATTACCAGGCCTCTATTTTTTCATCTGAGAAATTAAAAAAATGTTTTTTACATTTGAAAAGGTAATTTTAGCAGCCTTTTCAGATAACTGCAGATATTCTTTGATACTATATCAAAAGTAGTAAATATTATTACTTAAAGTTTAACAGCAAAGTGAAATCTGAAGCCTTGTCAAAGAACTTTGTGTACTTATGTTAAAATTCATTGTTTTGCCTTAAACATCAAGTAGATTTTCAAATCCTGTATGATTTTGATAACATAATAGATATTCAATTATTTTAAACACATCAGTTTATTATCTTCCAGTGTTGTTATACTTCACCATATAATACCAAAAATGCTCCTTTAATATCACCACTGATCTCATTGGAAAGACACTATCCAGTGCATGATGTCAGATACAGATTCTCCCAGACTGCAATTTCTTTTGAAAGCATATGTTTTGGCCTTGAGATGCATGGCTCTGCTCATCTATCTTGAGGGAAAACCATGTCAGTTATGTTTTAATTGTTTGCTTCTACATTTTTTTGTTTTTGTTTTCTTTAAAATAAAAAAGGAAATGTTAGATATCACTTCTTTCAAATGACATTATTTAGACTCAGACACAAATATGTACACATAGTGATGCATATATTACTATTAATATAGACATGTTTGTACACATATTATATATTAATATATGCATATATATTTGACATATAATTGTATTATAAATAATAACCCCCTATTTTATTCAACAATATATTATGAGTATTTTTCATGTTATTACACATCCCTGTCTTTCCCAAATTTACCTGACAGTAACAGGTTTTGTTAAGAAAGTTTAAGAAATCCTGAAAAATATCAAAATAAAGAATCTACTTAACAACAAGAGATAATAATAGTACTTAAGCATTGCTTGTAGAGCAACGCTAGTTCCTGAGACCCTTACGGGGCACCAATAACTGAAAGCTTTTTATAATAGTACTAAGATGTTGCTTCTGTTTTTCACTGTATTGATATTTGTAGTGGTAGAGTAGAAGTAATGTTGGTCAAACTTTTGGCACCTAATCACAAATCGTGATGGTGACACAAAGCTATACTAGTCAGGAACTGAAATAGACACTTAAAAACAATATAATTTGTACTTAAAATGATGGCTGGCATATGAGAAATTAAAATAATTTAACTATGTGCCTTTAAAGGTTGCTGTGCAATTCAAATATGTTAACTCAAAATATTCGGAATGGTACCAGTCATGTAACATATGATCACCATGGGTGGGGAATGTGGTTCTGTTATTTACTATGCAACTAGAAATAATTCAGAGTATAGAGTTGGTATAGACAATATGCAAAAATGGCAGATATAATCTAGAACTACACAGAGAAAATGTTTATATATGGTCAAACTAAATATTAGATATTGATAACTAAGAAATGATGTCTTATCATGTCATGCTTTTGATTCAATGTTCTTATTGCAACATACAGTTCATCTCCTAAAACCTAGTTTCCTTTCAGATACAAACATATAAGTGGGAGACCTTCTGTCTTGCTCACCAATGAATTTATTGTCCATATCAGACCATGGAAGAACATTATCACTTGAGGCCATTAAAGTCACAGAAGTCCTCATGCCTGCGCTCTTCCATCTGCAGCTCCCATCCTTATAGTTGCTTGTCTCTACCAATATTATTTTTGTATTTGATTACTAAATCTCATTCTTAAACTATATACTCATGTCTATATTCAATGTAAGTGGCTAAATCCTCAAATATCATCAATATCATGGCTAATTCTAACAGAAAAATATAAGATGTATGAGAAGAATAACGTCTTCCAATCATAAAACATAAATGTAGCATACCTGAAGGCTTAAATGTATCGTTTTCTTCCAACCTACCCTTCTAACTTCAAACTCAAAAGATCCCCAAAAATCTTTTTGGTTCCACATATTCTGTAGTTCTCTTAGTATGGCACATATATTGAGTCTGTCCTCAGATATTTTATTGTGCCTCTGTTTACATATTCTGACTTGGTCATCTCTCAGTCCTGCCATCTGATCTCTTTTAAACTGAAAAGGCCTTAGCCTTGTCCCTTACCATAAGGAAAACTGTATTCTAGCTGGAGACTTCATATGAGATACAAGGAATCACTGAGGCTTGACGTAGCTGCAGAGGATATTAGACACTGAACGGCCCTCCAAAGTAGGGCCGACTTTACACATCATGAGGGAGAAGGGGAATCATTGCTAGGAAAATGATGTCGAGAAGAATAGTAGCACATCTACAGGGTGCACTATAGAACAAATTGGTATCAGTAAATTCCACGTGACTGAGGAGGGATCCAGACTCACCGTATAAGGCAATGGCTCATTAAAAATGGATTTCAAACATTACAGAAAAATGTCGAGATTTAGTGCAACAAGAAGCATAAAGTCTGAAAGTTTTGATCTGGAGAGCAAAGTCATCACTGTGTTGTAAATAATTTGTAGCACACTGCACGAAGGCATTAATTTACCCCAAAATTTTCTTCCTTATTTCAAAAGCACTTTCCTATCTCCAATCCTGAAGTGAAGGCATTGAAAGTAATTATTCTTCTGTACATTTTCTCACACTCTGCCTTCTATTTGCTTTCAGCTTGTATTTTTGGGTTATCTTTAGTGCTTTTTTTAAGGCACTCTGTAAATTTATGTAACATATATTTTTCCTTAGTCTTCTTAGTGCTTGGGACAGAATATTAGAAAACAAAGATGTTAAGTTGATAACTTAAATATAGTTATTTCTCCAGTATTCCATGTAAAGAATTTTATACCAAAACACCGATTGAATATCCATCTGGTAACTTTAGCATTGATACCTCATTTCATTGCACTGTGCATGTAGCTGCTGAGATACCTCGGGTACTGCTTGTAAAATACGGCTACTTCATGGACATTTTGTGCACCATTTTCCATACTTGTGTGGTTACAGCCAGTTCTGGTTTGTGTGTTTTGGAGTTTTCCAATGCAAGTGTTGCCTGTTTCATATACATCAAGTGGTCTGCTTTTTCTCTTTTTAGCTGAAAGCTATTAAACAAAGTTTTAAAATGTTAATACACTGATTTTTTAAAAAGCACCCTAATAGTTTAATGGAAACTGAAAAATATAGGGACTTTCAATGTAATGTTTTTGTAACTAAGAAGTACAAATGAGAGAGAGGTAAGGGGGAGGAAGAAATGAAGGAAGGAAGGAAGGAAGGAAAACAGAAAGAAAGAAAGAAAGAAAGAAAGAAAGAAAGAAAGAAAGAAGGAAGAAAGAAAGAAAGAAAGAGGAAGATAGCAAAAAAAAAACCTCCTTTTTTTTCCATGTTTCAGGTTGTATTAGGATTGTTCATGAGTATAGCACTTTCATTTCAAGTGTTTCACTGGAGAGAATGATTATTTCCCTTCTCTGCAGAAAGAATTCTCTCACTGGGAGCATGATTGCATTCTTCCTGGACCTGATGGGTCCATCCCATTTCTACCAGATCAATATGGGCCTCAAGTCTTGGATTCACTGTGGCCTTTGTTCGATCTCAGTTATTCTCAGATTGACTAACCACAAATACACTGAGGAGGAGCCAATTATCCCATGCAGCCACTGGCTTGTTGCTGCTGTGCACAATTATTGGAAGAGGTGTGCGGCATAACCCCAGGGATGGTACCAAGAAAGAATGGCTTTTTCATCAAGTCTCAATAAAATCAGGTATTACTCCATCAACTGGGTTTTTAAATGAATATTTGTATCACTTCACTGAAAATATGTGCAGAATGATGGGTACTGACAGAGAATACTCATGCCTTCCAAGTGTGCAAACAAAGCATTGTGTATATTAATTGCACTCTTCTTCATACTGTAGATATGCTAAATGCAAGTGAAACAGTACTTGAATATGTTGGTCCTTTCCATGACGTAAAAGGAACACTTGCAAAGCTGGTGATGGATTTATGCCTGGCCCACACACTGCATTCTTTTTCTTTTTTTTATTTTAAAGAGGGTAAAATTTAACACAACAAAACACAACACAAGAAGACAGTGTAAGAGACATTAATTTCAAAGTAAGACAATCAGAGATCCTTACTATCTATCATATTGACTCTTGTTTTCTTCCAAATAGTTGCCCATATCTCCACATACAGAGAATTCACGTGAAACAACATAGTATGGAACTGATCTGAACAGGATGAGGAAGGCATTTGATGCTAAATAGCCACACATTAACAACACGGTTGCTGTGAGAGGGATTCTGCTACAGTTCACAACATACCACTATGGAACAGGCACTTAGCTCACAGATTTTTAAGTAAGTATATTAATTGAAAAGAAAATAGAAAAAGAAACAGCCTTTGAAATGAAAGAAGAGAGACCTAAATAACAAACTTTAAAGCATTTCTTCACTATTTATTTAAAATGAAATTCAGTTGAGGAATGGGCTGTGATTCTTTTCATGGGAAGGACCTAGGAGCAATGGAAGCTCAGAAGGGGAACGTAGCAGAGTGTTATAGATCTTTCTGAACAAAACGATGCGTGGACCCTTCAGAGAAGGAGGGGAGAGAGGGAGGGAGATAGAATGATGTGAGAAGCATGCAGATTGGGAGTACGAGTAATTCCAGTTCTGAGGGAGTACACTAGTTCTGGATCCACCAAGCCTGGAAACCCTGGAAGCATTTTACCCTGTTTAGACTTAGCTTGGCTTTCCAGCCCCCGCCAAACACAGTGGCTCTATCAAAGCATAAAATAACTCATTTCAGCAGCCGGATGTGGTGGTGCATGCCTGTAATCTCAGCACTCTGAGAGTTGAGGCAGGAGGATTGCTGTAAATTCAAAGTCAGCCTGGGCTACAAAGTGAATTCAATGTCAGTCTGAATTGCATAGTGAGATCCTGTCTCAAAAAAACAAAGCAAAACAAATTGGGCCAGAGATGTGTAGCTCAGTGGCACAGTGTCTGCCTCATCAGTACAAGGTCCTGATTTCAATTTCCAGTACAAAGAAAAAGAAGAAGAAAGAAAGAAAGAAAGAAAGAAAGAAAGAAAGAAAGAAAGAAAGAAAGAAAGGAAGGAAAAGACCCCCAAAATAATGGAGAGAAGAAATATTTTTTTGCACACACACAGAGAAAGAAGACACATGGTTGTATTGAACTTTCATTCCAGTTCCTCTCTTCCTTCCCTGATTTTCCGAATCACTGGATCTCTTAGAGGGAAAGGAGAGACTATGTTAACTCCAAATGACTCTCTTACGTCTTCTAGGCTGAAGTCCCAAAAAACCCACAGTGGTTTTCTTCAAAAATCTAGCTTAAAACATAAGAAAATGGAATAATTGTTTTAAAGGTAACAAAGTGGCTAATTTTAGGAAACTAAGAGCTTCTGCAATTAACTACATTTTAAGGATCTTGTGGAATCTACTGACAAATAAGTTAAACATGTATTTCATTTCCAGACTTTATCAAAAAATAAAATCTATTTGGGTTGAGACATTAAATGTAGAAAAAAATCACTATAAAATCACAGAATGAAACAGATTAATACTTAATTTAAAAGAGAAAAAATTATTTGTAAATATGAACATGAAGGGGTAGGAATTCATTTTTGAGGAAAAAAATAAGAAAATATTAATGCATATAACTCCAAAAGTAAATACCAAAAATTATCTTAATACATTTCTTAAAACAGGGGAATATTTGCAACACTTGTCATAAAAAAATAAGTGATTCTTTGAATATATGAAGAATTTGCTCAAGTTTTTTAAAAAAGGACCACATAATAAATACAAACGCCCTTCTCTTGCTCTCTGTCTCTCTGTCTCTCTCTCTCTCTGTCTCTCTCTCTCTCTCTGTCTCTCTCTCTCTCTCTCTTTGCAATTAAAGAAAAGTGAAGGCAAATACAAATACAAATATATAAAATAAAATCTCACAAACTTGAAAAGGCTTTTATACATTACACTTGGATGGGGCAGAGTAGTATTGGAGTTGTTGTCCTGGATATCATTGCTATCACATTTCTAAGGAATTATTTTCCTATATTGTGGAAGACATTATAGATGTGTGTGACTAATTAGATAAGGAAACAACCATTTTTTAACAGGACTTCATCAAACTTTGTTGATAAATATGAAAAATTGTACCAGATGTTAGTAGCCAGATTCTTTTTTTTCAAAGGTAAGAAAAATCCCACACAAGATATTAAGTGATTATTACAATCACTTTTCAAAATAAACTTAATGGAGCACAATTATATTAATCATATATATTTTAAAAAATAATAAAATTATTGTACATTATTTAAACCCAATTTTTTTCTAAAGAACATCACTGTTAGATTACAAGAGATGAGAGAACTAGAGTAGTAGTGTGTATGCACAGTGATGACCTTGGGATTGTTCCTTGGCTATTAGACATATTCACTGATCTGTTTCTTCCTAATTTGCTTAAAAACCTGGTTTTATTTTTCATCCGAGAACTAGAGTCTTTAGCACTGAGCTGCTTGCTACACCAACATGGTAGCTACATGCCACAGGTGACTACAGAGTCCTTTTCGTGTGGCCATCCAGGATGGAGTGTGCTAACTAACCTCAATTTTGAGGATATACTATAAAAGACATAGTGTTTTTAAAAATAATTTTCAAGTACATTTATAATACATAGAATATCTTTAGTTTGCTGTAGTGGCTGCCTTTTGTGATAACTTTGACTTTGGATAAGAGTCAGAAGTCACAAGGTGGCACCCACTAGAGTGAATATGGCAGAAGAGGACCCACAGTAATGCTGTTAGACGCTGCCTTTCATTGGGGTTTGTTCACATCAGCATTAATTGTGTTTGTATCAACCTTGTAATGACGTTCGCAAAAGAGGCCTTCCAGAGCGGCTTCAGAAAGTAGCAAGAAAGATGGAATCTTTGTGTGTCCTCATCACTGTTCTCACTGCTGTGACAAAATACCTGCCACCCATAGTTCAGGGAAGAAATGTTTATTTCAGCTCAGTTTGTAGAGGTTTCAGTCCATGGTCAGCTGGCTCCAAGCAGGGCGGTACAGCAGAGGGACATTGGAAAGGAGAAGGAGTTCGTGGCAAAACAGGCAAGAGACAGTGAGGCAGTGAGCAGTGAGCATAGCAGAAGCCGCAGGCTGCCTTCTCTCTGTCCCTTTATAGTCTGTTTAAGCTATAAGTCTATTGATGGATGTCTTCCATACCCAGGGGCTTCCAATATCTTCCTTTTCAATCCTAATATCACATCCTTAGTCCGCATTTTGAAACAAGAGAGAGTAGGTTGAGGAGGATTGTTGGCAATGTTTCTTTTACTATAATCTTTTTGTTTAAAAATTAACTGTTTGGATCACTCCTTTAATTTCACATAGGAGGCTAAAAAAAAATATACCATCAAAATTAACTTCAGTTTGTTCCTTTTGTTTCTTCCATGTGACTACCAGAAAATGTAAAAAAATACATTAGTGGTTCCCATTAGATTTTTAATGAATGATATGATCTTTTTGCACAATATGATTATGTCTGCTTCTGATCTTCTGCCTCAGTTCTGTACCCTCTCCCAGAATTTGGCTTTCTTTTTTAAAGTAGCTTTGTCCTCAGAGAGATATCTACAGTTTAGAAAGCAGATAGAAGGAATTGGGGCTACCAGATTCTTAAAAATTAAATTACTTTTAAAGAGCTAGAATTCAGAGATAGTAATAGGAAATACTTTGTAAAGTTGCTCGAGAGAGTGTCAAGTAGAAAATCTGGGGACAGAGTTGTATAGTTCTTTCCATACCTTGACAAAAGCCATCTCTTCTAAGCAATTGTATTCATGTTTGCTTTTTAGTACGTAACTTGTGGTCTGATGCTAGACAAACCATGTCTCTGTTTTGTTTTGTCTTTTCCCTATGAGAAATAAAATGTCCCACTTATACAATATAGAAAATAAAATTTATAGAGTTGTGAGTATAAGTGCTTGAGTAGCTAGTATATGCTTAAAATTAATATACACAACTAATTAAGATTGATTAACTATATAGGTATGCATAGGAAAAAGTGAAATTTTGATTGCAATTTGAGATAATATTGGCCTTATCAGAGAGCTATTCGGGGAAAGTCATGGGCTGCATAGGCAAAGTAATCAGAGTTCCTGGCTCCAAAGCTCCCCCTGGCCCTCAATAACATTTATCTTGGGCAATTTACATAAAGTCTACCTGTTGAGTTTTCTGTCAGTGGAGTAATTCATTTCACATGGAATTTAGAAAGATGAAGTGAGTAAATAAACAAATTGCTTGGACAGTTAAATAATTTCATCTGTTGTTATCTATCATTGGTACTATTATGTAGAGAGTTGTTAATGAATCCCTGCAATTTTAGACAAGACAAACAAAAACATGACAACATTTGCAAACGTGTTGCAAGTACCCTGATTATATTCTGAGAGTAAGATTCTTGGTGGTTAGTGATCCACATAGCACTGTCATAGGCAGAGGATCAGCAGACCAGAGCAGAGCTTCTCCTGCTTCAGACAGAGCAGGTAACCGACATGAAATCTGTCACAGTGCAGACCCTGTGCAGACCTCCTATAATGGGTCCCATTGCTTAAACGACTCCTGCAGAGCACTGGTTCTCTAGGTCCTCCACTGCCTTCAGAAAGCACTGACTGTTACAGCACTCGGGCTACTTTGACAGGAGGAGCCATTAAGGTCATAGGGCAAACATCATTCTGAATATATGTAGTGGCTTGGTAGATGCTGGTCTACTTAAATACCAGCTGAACTGAATTAGCATTGTCCTGAGCGTGGATGGCCCTCCTCAGGACTGCTGCTGGCACAAACATGACGCATGGAGAAAGAAGCATTGTGAGTTCTCCTAAAAGTTGTTGTTTGGAGCCCTTGGTTCTCCTGATACGAAGTTGGCTGTTTTCATTGGTACTTTATTGCTGTGAATGGCTGTGGTTCACCTTGGGGGAGCTCTGGTCCTTACTTTGAGCATCCCTTCCAGGCTCCAGAGGGGAAGATGTGTGCTGTTTAGTCACCAGGAGAAGTCTGTCACGCTGGCTTCCTGATATGAACTCAGATGTTCTCATTGTGGGAGGAGCTCGGGACCTCATTGCTGAGGATGGCTTGGGTGCTTTTCAGGGGAGCCCCGGCTCTTATTTTGAGTGTGGCTTGTTGGCTCCAGCACAGGACTCTCAGCCTGCTGGCACAAATACTTCACCCTGCTGGTGTAAACTTTGTAGCTTCTACTGCTGACCTTGGGCTTCCCAATACAGATCTGTGGGATAGACTCACCCGGGTCATTGCTGCAGGCTCTAGGTTTTCAGCTGACCTCATGTAGATTATTGTCATGGGATCCAGGCCCTTGGCTGGATTTCCTAGGTCTTTAATGTTATGGACAGATTTCCTGCACCTTCTTTGTATTTGACTCCTTGAATGACCATTATGAGTAAAGCTATAAATTTTGTGTCCTGTATGCAATTGTTCACCTTGCAACCCCTGACTTCAACAGTACACAAGACTCCTTTGAGATTTTCACATTTGTTCCTCACATACAACCAGATTAACTTCGCTGCCTTTAACTGAATTCAGCTCATTTAGTCAGACAGGGGTCAGTCTCTATCTCATTTATAGAGATTATGATTCCTCGTCACATATAATTTACAAAATTTGCTCTTATTCTCATGAGAAAGACATGGGAAAGATAAGAGGGCCTTTGAAAATAGTTTTTCTAGTGTGAACAGTTGCCCTAACACCCTGATACTCTATTTCACTTGGGCCTTTCTCTGAGGAAGCTTCTCAGTCAAGAGGCTTGAAGAATTCTAATCATACAAGACTGCTGAGTTTTTATCAGATGCCTTTTCTCCTGTAGTCTTTTACTACACAGAGTCCGACTTATAGGTTTGCTAACGTTAATATTCAACCTTGCCACTTTTTTGGGGGGGGGTGACCTTGGTCACAATATATGGAGTGTAGCATTCAGCTTTCTCATATTTTCGTTGGCCTGCAATGTGTTTTTTAATGTTAGCATCAAAGCTACACACACCCCGGTAGAATTATTTGACTGTGTTTCTCCACTACACAGATGATTGCCTGCATGAGTTCATATAGAATAATTTCCTTGAATGTTGACATTTCTGCACTTCTCCAGCCATCAGAAATTTACTTAGAGGCTCCAAACTTTTGCTTTACCCACCATATTTATAGAAGTTGAATTTCTACTCAATTTTAGCTATTATTCTGTGTCAGGAATAATGAAGTCTTCTACCAGGACTTAATATTCCTGGACACTGAGTAAGTGTGAGTGACTACACTTCTGTATCGTGTATAGTAAATTGTAATTATAAACAGTTTTAGCTCCCACTGTCACATTAATTTACAGTTTGGAAACAGGTGAGTACCTGACCATGTATGTCCTTGTGGTTGCAACATGTCTATTCTCTGTCTTATACATAAGACGTGTGGAGAACACCCTGGAGGGGCAGCCAGTTAGGTGCTGGGGGAAGAACTTTCTCAGGATTTAATCATCCCAAGCCTTTCAGAGTAGTCATATTTACTATTCTGTATTAAACAGCTCATACTCTACAGATTTTATGCTCATTTAACTGTCACCATAGACCTAAAAGAAAGTTTTTATTCCTATTTTATGCAAAATTGAAATCCAGAATGCAACTTTCTAGAGTTAGACAGGATGAGCAAAGGCACACAACTTTCAACTCGCGCCTGACAACAAAATCTAGATATTTTTTAAAACAGTGTCATTTGCTCTATAGTTTCTCCCCTAAAATAGTATAGACTTTCCCCTATTACTCTCCAACAATCTATATCTTGTTCCAGATTCTAAGGACAAAAGGCTATGTTTAGAATTTTTTTATTAAGCTTCTCTCTTCTTTGTGTTCATTGCTTAGCTCCATTGTTCTTATAATTATTCATTCTAGCTGATAGAAACACACATAAATGCATAGTTTTTTAAATAATCAGGACAGTCAATTTATTCATTTATGGATGCAAGTGCATGATTTTTCACTTAAACATTTCTACCCGGCAAGTTCTTCAAGCATAAATCCTAAAGTCCTTCCTCTTTTATCATACTTAAAAATGTTGAAGGCAGAAGAATACATTTCTGTGGATGAATAACAAGTGCCTATTGATGGAAGGAGTAGTACCAGGGAACTAAAATAATTTCAAATATGTAAAACTCATTTAGAATATGAGCTTGATCAGAATGAACAGAGGTATTGGTTCTACCAAGAAAAATAGCTTTGAACACCACAAATATTTAACCTGCTGCCTTGGTAATAGGCCTCCTCATTCCCAGTGCCTTTGCATTTGTATTCCAGCCAATTTCCATACTATAAATGTCAGTCAACACAGGCTGATTATTCCTAAGAATGATTTAAAAAGAACCTTAACAACAGTAAAAGTCATGTCTGTATTTTCATTATGCATCTGAGCCTCTGGATTGTAAATATTCCCTCTGAGCTAATATTTTAGAATTCAAGGTCATATACAGGGGATTTTTTCTTTGCTAATTAGAAAATAGATTACTCCACTTGAAATTATGTAGGTGGAATTCTTCCCTGAGGAATTTATCTCTTGCGGATATGTTTGATCATGTTCAATATTTTTAAACTATATTATATTTGCTTTTTCCCTCTCACCTACCAAATACGATACACAGAATGCTTAAGGACTTGACTTATTATTGTAACATTAGTAATAAAGTTATATTAAAATATGTACTAGAAGTCTTTCACCTGCATACAATTTTCCTTTTTAGGTTTGCTTATTATTTCACTTGTCAAATTTCACACTGAATGTTCCTTTCACATATTTATAAAAAATACTTTATTGCAGATGAGTCTAATCACTATGTAAATTAGGCAATTATTTGTTGAATATTAATGTTCTTTCCTATACAAAATAATAAATACAAAATAATAAATATATTTTGAATCAGCTTCCTTTGCTTTTGGGGGGAATATGGCAATTAAAATAGTTATTTTACTGTTATTTGCATGCAAATGAAATACGTGAAGTAGCATATCAGGATAGGCAAAAGTATATTTAACATTCAATTTCAACTGTGTGTCTTACTAGTCAGGCTGCATTATTTTCAGTGCAGCTTTGTTCTGGCATGGTAGGGTTATGAATCCAGAAAGCTTTCCTGGTAACTACTTGCTGGTATGTATGGCCTTTTAATTTTTCCAGATTCAGTTATGTCAATGCAAAATAAGTTTACTTTAAAAGAGACAAAAACAATCTGATTAATAAACAGAAGGCCTACAGTAGATACTTACAATGACATTAAATGGATTATTAAAAAAGGTAATAATATATTATTGTAAATTATCTTATATAACCAAAAAAGCTTGCAAATATTGATCATAAAGCTGTATCTAGGAGAGCGTGACAGAAATGATTCTGGATATATTATGAAGAGACTAAATTAAAAACTTTCTTGTAAGGATAAAAACACATGTTATTTATAATTCTATAAACATGAAAGGGGTGCAGATTCTAAACACATATCTAGATCTCCACTATTGTAACTGCAGGGGAATGAAGGCATCTTTTGACATTTAAAGAAAGTAGATAAAAAAGAAATCAGCACAAATACCACAATTTTATCTGAGTGAAGGATTGCTAAATGTCTTAGCCAAAATGCAATGAATACAAGCATGTTTAATGTGGGTGTCATTTTTACACGCAGTCTTCCATAATGAGCTACTTAAGAAAAGTTTAGGTGTGAGTTCAGTTCTCAAGGACAACAGCATAGTGCAAAAAACCCACTCATATCCTGTGACTTTGATATGAGACATAAAAAGCACCTACACAGCACACTGGCTATGCTTAATGAGATCTTCCTTAAATTTTTATATTGAGATAAAAAAGTAAGTCTTAATAAGAATTTAGTATTTTGAACTTGGATTTCTATTATGATTATCATTGTAATAGCTCATGCCAAAGGGAGTAAGGAATTGTTTCCCATAATCTTCATTTATACTCGTATCTTCTGTGCCATCTCTCTTACTGTTTCAAACCAACTACATATTTAGGGTAGGGTTGTGTGTTTTGCTTTTCTCCATTTTGTTTGCACAGTTCTCTGGCTGTCCTCACTGAACTGAATACTTTTATCTCATTTAACCACCTTGCTTTACCGCAATTTAAATCTTAACTCACCCTTGGCTTCTGCGGTATCTGTGCTTGTGAGGAAATCTCTCAGCCCTGCAGAGCCTAGGTAAGGACCTCCACTGGCCCTGTCTTTCTACCAGGACTGGAAAATAGGGCTGCAAGCAAGCCCTCCCTGAAGCTTTCTAAGCTCTTTCTACAAATCATGTTTAGGGAAAAGACTGGAGATTTTGCATCTACCTTTTAAAAAATTCTTTTCTGTATAATTTAAATTATAGTAATTGAGTAAAAAGCTGGCATTGGCATTTTAATTAGGTTTCTAGTTTGCTCAGTAGTATAGACAGATTAATTTAATGACCAGCCAAATTTCTGTATAGAAGGTAGGCTGATTTATTCAAATTGTATGGGATTTTAATGCCTATTACGCTTCTCAAGAATTAATGCTTATCACTGCACCCTCTGTCTCTCTAAACACCAATTTTCTAGGTTAAATTGTATTGTCTATTTTTAACTGTCATATTAATGTGTCTATGTCCCTATCACCTGACTCTTTTCAGATGTAGAAACAGTGCATCATCTTTTCACTTACCTATTATCACAGTTTAGCATGTAGCGGGCGCTGAGTGAATGAATGAATGAATGAATAGTTGAAGCTGAAACAACTTGGTTTAAGTTTGCGCCAAACACTTAAAAGCTCCATGATCCTAACCGAGCCATACAACTACCACTGTCTATGCCTCATTTTGAAAGATTATTATGCAGAACAATAATAAAAGGCAATACAAAGCTGATAGTCATTTTAATTGCATTATAATAATGCACAGTTAAAGACTGTCATGAAATTATTAAATGCAAGGTATTTATTTTTAATTACATACATTCCTTCTTGCAATGAATTTGAAAAGAACATGACATTCATTAGGTACATATGTGTTTAGGATTGCAATAACAACCAGAGTATTGGAAGGGTAGGCAAAGTTACACACAATGCAACTACACTTATTTCTTTGCTGTTGTATAAGATGCTATTTTCAAGAAGGGTTGCACACACTGATACTACCAGGATAGCTGGCATAAACATTGTCTCATCTCATAGAAGCAATGCTACACAGAGCACAATATATAAATCCACAATTGATGATCTAATTATTATGGAAGGACATTGAACATGTTGTGACAGGTGCTTGGTAGAAGTGGCCAAAGGGCAGCCGGCCATACCTTGGAGAAAGATTGTAAATCTGGCATCCTAGAGAGAGGCTTTTTTGTGCAGGGAAATCAGGTTTGTAGAAATTGAAGATAGTCAAAATCAGTCCTTGAAACTGCATTGGGACCTTTTCCCCAAACGTTTCCATCTTATTACATATTTATAGGAAGATATGATTCAGAAAGAAATGACCAACCTGAGGCTGATTGAGAGAATAGGGAGTTAATAACAATGCTTCCTGAAACAACAAATCACGGGACAACATAACACATGCTGTTAGTGTGAATTGTGTGATTTCAGAACTATATGTTAAAATGTTACCTCAGTACCTCAGCATTTGAGTGTATGTGATGATAATCCCTTCAGCAGATAATTAAGTACAAATGAGGTCATAAGAGTAGGTCTCTGATGTGTTAAGACTGGGGTTCTTATAAGAAGAGATCTCCCCATACAGGCAAAGGAAGAGGTAAATAGAAGTTGCCATGTCCCCTCCAGGAAAAGAATCCTCATCTGTAACCAACCTTCATGGCGACAGACTTCCAGCTTCCAGAACTGGGGGAAATTTAATTTCTGCTGCTGAAGCCATCAAGTGTAATATTCTGCTATGGCAGCACTACTATGCTAATGGAGGAAAATATAACAATTTTTCCAATTTTAAAGAAGAAAGATTCAAGTTTTTGGATAATTCTCTAATGATAGTAGCTTGTCAGATGAAGGAAGCTAATTGAGGTATTTTATATTTTAAACTTTTTTGTTTGTTTTTGCAGTACTGGAGATTGAATCCAGGGCCTTTGCACTGAACTACATCCCCGCAAACCTCATTTCCAGAGTTTTTGTATATTTATTTATTTATTTATTTATTTATTTATTTTAAGGTAGGATTTTGCTAAATTGTCTAGGCAGGGCTAGAAATTGTCATCCTCCTGTCTCAGCCTCTCAAGTGCTGGAATTATAGAAATGTGCTGTTGTGCCTACTTCATGAAACAGAAATAAATGAAATATTGGAGCAAATAAGATTTCTTAAAATACTGAGCAGTGCTATTTTCCCTGTTTTGCCCCTGATTCTACATTTAGCTCAGTATTTTACAAAGTTTTTAGCATAAACTGGAATGCAATGAGTTGATCACCCACAGACTACAGTTCTGGTTTAAGCTTTGACACAGTTTTAAAGGTCGTAATCATATCAGTTACCATTCTGGGTCTCAGTTTCCATATGTCGAGGGCAGTTAGAGTAGGCTAACACTGCCATATTAAAATGTGAGTGAGATTCATGCCAACTGATACAATAACAAAAAAGCACGATGATGTTGAACAGGATTCTCAACTGTAAAACCACACAGGGCATTTGAAATGTTAATGTGATTTACAGCACTCCAAGAAGGGGACAGAGCGAGCAGCATTTCTCTCTTGTCAAGTGAACTTTTAGCACCCAACACTGGAAAGAAAGTGTGACACACTCTGATCCACTCCGGTCCCACACTGTAACATGTTTTGACAGTGATATAGAGTGTCACATAAAAAGTTCTTCTTAAGTTTTTTTGTTTCGTTATTCACTAAGAAAGAAATAATGAAGGATCTTTTAGAAGGTTTATACTCTGCAAAACATATTTTAGGAAATTCAACTACTCTTAAACTGTGCACTTGAGGGAAAGTATACTTTGCAGAGGAGTTGGTGAAAGATTTAGTGGAATCTCCTGGCTTGATACATTGCAATTCTATTCTCACCAAGAGATGTAAGGGGAAGGGAACATAAGGATGTGTAACAAACATTTACCTACTCCTCATGATGAATATAACCATTAAGGCCTGCAAATATATACCAATAGCAAAAAGGATTTAAAGTTAGAAAGTTTTCTATTGGCTAGGAGATGAACATCTATGTAAATCAACTGACTCTAATATTCATCTTTGATAAATATGTAATGTGTGTCTTAGAATTTCCCACTGCTATACGGATAATAGATGTTACTTCTCACTGTGTGGAATCTGGAAAGTTCAAAATCCAGGTGCTTATAGATTTATTGTCTCGTGAGGCTCCACCACTCACTGGTTTGGGGTCAGCACCTTCTTCTGTCTCTTTATGTGACGGAAAAGGACAAGTGAGGTACCCTTTCCCAAAACACGATTCATGAACAGTCCACTCCCATAACATAAGTACTTCCCAAATATCTCACCTCATCATACTGAGGCTGAGGCTTCAACCCAGTAATTTAGGAAAACTCTGATGTGCTTTTCATTTTGTTTTTGTTTACTATTCTATAGTATGAAAAATATATTCCTATAGACAGTGACATAGAAAGAGATGAAAACCATAATGGACAAGTAACCATTTGCAAAAAGGAATTTTTCAGGATTAGCCAAGAGACAGCTGTAATTTTCAAACAGTTTATATAATTTTCTACTCGAAGCACATTTACTAAGTTGCATCCTCTTTCCCATCACAGCTTTATAATAAGCTACAATCAATTGCTTCTTTAGGATTGGCACTGTGCAGTATAGTACAGCCGACTTCATTAAATTGTTCGCAATTCACCAGGTTTTCCTATGTTTGTCTTCTTAACCTTAGTAGCAGCTGCCTTCAGTGAACCCATTGACCATCAATCATAAATCAGCCCTTCATTGGTGAAGAGGTGAGATGGGTTAACAATGGATTTACTTGTAAATCGAGAAGAGATAAATCTTTGCTCCCTCAAGGGTAGCAGTGTATTTATAGGTTGGAAGACAGTACTGCTTATCAAAAAGCACTTTATAGAAAGGCAAAGTCTTCAAGACCTTGGTGTTTACGATCGTTGAAGCTTGTGTGTCTGCAGAATTCTTGTAAAATACACTGATAAAATAAAAGAGGATGTTGTTTTATATTTGCCTGTGTTGCCACTTGAAGCAGTTGCATGGGCAGGAAAAAACCTCTATAAAATTAATTCACAATTCAGATCGAATGTTTGGGGAGATTCCCCATTTTTACTTACAGGTTTACAAGCCTAGCAGGTAAAATAGCTAAAAGAAAATGTTGCAAAATATTTGTATCACTATACAATAAGGTCCTTGAATGATCTGTATGCACTTCCATCTTATAAACCTGCCTGTCAAACATTGTAAACTTAAATATGTGGAGTTAATCTCTTTAGCAATAACTTAACGTATTAACAGAACAACAGGAACATGATACAGGCTTGACTTTAGGTAGTTCATGATTGTATTATGACACAGTGAAAGATTCCTTTTGGCTAAAAGGTGAAAGAATATTTCATAAATTTGTGGTCTAGGAGACAAGTACTGTGAGTTTGGCCTTTAACATGATGATAGAGATTTCACAGCAATGTTCAAATCTGAATTAGATTTCACCACTGAAAGCACACTCCGATGAGAGTCAGTTACTTTTATTCCATCATAATACAGTGAAATAAATAAAAGCAACTTTGGGAAGATATTAAAAATTAGAAATATAAAATATCACTAATTACCAGGACCCATGCTGTCAGCTCTCTGAATGTCTCGCTGACATCTCAAACTTGAGTTACTCAGATGGTAGGACCCCAAGCAGTCCTTGTCCTGCTGGGAACCTGGCTGCACACTTCATCTGTATTGACAGCTGCTGTGTATCACTTACAGTACCACCTGGGCTCCAACTACTTGCAGATTGGTGACAGCATTCTATTCTTTATTATCATTATTATTAATTTAGTTTATTGGTACAATTTAGGTATATATAATGATTGCATTCATCATAGGGAATTTATACCTGAACATGATACATCTTGATTCCCTTTTTTTCCCACTCTCCTAATCTCCATTCTGTTCAAAGCTCTTATAAAGAAGGAGGTGAGAAGTTGAGGTATCAGATTCTTACAGCAGAGCAGAACAGTGAATGCTACTGTGCACTGGGCACAGGAAAGATCTGAGTCATCGGCTTCTTTTAAGAATTCAATGCCTGATTATCTGTAGAGGAGCTGAGGCAGTGATGCTGGTGCTGAGGAGTATAACTACTCTCTATTAAAAATGCAAACTAATAATTAATAGTAATAATATAAAAGAAATTATCTTCTCCCCAATCATGGAGAAGCATGTCCCAAGAAACTGATCCTTAATGCTGGAAAGGAAGGGGACTGCTGCTCTGCTGTCCCCACAATCTTCCCATCTTACTTTACGGCAGCTACATTTTTCCAGCTGCCCAGGCCAAAATTTTGATGTTACTCTGAATTTCGCATTTTCTGTTCTACATCTGTCAGCAAACTGTGTTTTGCTTTCAGGATAGAACCATGATGTCCTTCAACCTTATCTTGCCCCTAATTGCTTTCTTCC